>CAMPDV010006616.1:0-19465 GCA_946699065.1 Loxodes magnus
CTTACTTTTCTTCTTCACTTTACTTTTAAAAAAACTACTCATATCTTATCAAAGCTTACAAACTTAAAAACTGAAATTACTCTTTTCTTACGTTTCTTCTTCACTTTACTTTTAAAAAAACTACTCATATCTTATCAAAGCTTACAAACTTAAAAACTGAAATTACTCTTCTTTTCTTACTTTTCTTCTTCACTTTACTTTTAAAAAAACTACTCATATCTTATCAAAGCTTACAAACTTAAAAACTGAAATTACTCTTCTTTTCTTACTTTTCTTCTTCACTTTACTTTTAAAAAAACTACTCATATCTTATCAAAGCTTACAAACTTAAAAACTGAAATTACTCTTTTCTTACTTTTCTTCTTCACTTTACTTTTAAAAAAACTACTCATATCTTATCAAAGCTTACAAACTTAAAAACTGCAATTACTCTTCTTTTCTTACTTTTCTTCTTCACTTTACTTTTAAAAAAACTACTCATATCTTATCAAAGCTTACAAAATTAAAAACTGAAATTACTCTTTTCTTACTTTTCTTCTTCACTTTACTTTTAAAAAAACTACTCATATCTTATCAAAGCTTACAAACTTAAAAACTGAAATTACTCTTCTTTTCTTACTTTTCTTCTTCACTTTACTTTTAAAAAAACTACTCATATCTTATCAAAGCTTACAAACTTAAAAACTGAAATTACTCTTCTTTTCTTACTTTTCTTCTTCACTTTACTTTTAAAAAAACTACTCATATCTTATCAAAGCTTACAAACTTAAAAACTGAAATTAATCTCTTTTCTTACGTTTCTTCTTCACTTTACTTTTAAAAAAACTACTCATATCTTATCAAAGCTTACAAACTTAAAAACTGAAATTACTCTTCTTTTCTTACTTTTCTTCTTCACTTTACTTTTAAAAAAACTACTCATATCTTATCAAAGCTTACAAACTTAAAAACTGAAATTACTCTTTTCTTACTTTTCTTCTTCACTTTACTTTTAAAAAAACTACTCATATCTTATCAAAGCTTACAAACTTAAAAACTGAAATTACTCTTTTCTTACTTTTCTTCTTCACTTTACTTTTAAAAAAACTACTCATATCTTATCAAAGCTTACAAACTTAAAAACTGAAATTACTCTTCTTTTCTTACTTTTCTTCTTCACTTTACTTTTAAAAAAACTACTCATATCTTATCAAAGCTTACAAACTTAAAAACTGAAATTACTCTTCTTTTCTTACTTTTCTTCTTCACTTTACTTTTAAAAAAACTACTCATATCTTATCAAAGCTTACAAACTTAAAAACTGAAATTACTCTTTTCTTACTTTTCTTCTTCACTTTACTTTTAAAAAAACTACTCATATCTTATCAAAGCTTACAAACTTAAAAACTGAAATTACTCTTTTCTTACGTTTCTTCTTCACTTTACTTTTAAAAAAACTACTCATATCTTATCAAAGCTTACAAACTTAAAAACTGAAATTACTCTTTTCTTACTTTTCTTCTTCACTTTACTTTTAAAAAAACTACTCATATCTTATCAAAGCTTACAAACTTAAAAACTGAAATTACTCTTTTCTTACTTTTCTTCTTCACTTTACTTTTAAAAAAACTACTCATATCTTATCAAAGCTTACAAACTTAAAAACTGAAATTACTCTTCTTTTCTTACTTTTCTTCTTCACTTTACTTTTAAAAAAACTACTCATATCTTATCAAAGCTTACAAACTTAAAAACTGAAATTACTCTTTTCTTACTTTTCTTCTTCACTTTACTTTTAAAAAAACTACTCATATCTTATCAAAGCTTACAAACTTAAAAACTGAAATTACTCTTCTTTTCTTACTTTTCTTCTTCACTTTACTTTTAAAAAAACTACTCATATCTTATCAAAGCTTACAAACTTAAAAACTGAAATTACTCTTCTTTTCTTACTTTTCTTCTTCACTTTACTTTTAAAAAAACTACTCATATCTTATCAAAGCTTACAAACTTAAAAACTGAAATTACTCTTCTTTTCTTACTTTTCTTCTTCACTTTACTTTTAAAAAAACTACTCATATCTTATCAAAGCTTACAAACTTAAAAACTGAAATTACTCTTCTTTTCTTACTTTTCTTCTTCACTTTACTTTTAAAAAAACTACTCATATCTTATCAAAGCTTACAAACTTAAAAACTGAAATTACTCTTTTCTTACGTTTCTTCTTCACTTTACTTTTAAAAAAACTACTCATATCTTATCAAAGCTTACAAACTTAAAAACTGAAATTACTCTTCTTTTCTTACTTTTCTTCTTCACTTTACTTTTAAAAAAACTACTCATATCTTATCAAAGCTTACAAACTTAAAAACTGAAATTACTCTTTTCTTACTTTTCTTCTTCACTTTACTTTTAAAAAAACTACTCATATCTTATCAAAGCTTACAAACTTAAAAACTGAAATTACTCTTTTCTTACTTTTCTTCTTCACTTTACTTTTAAAAAAACTACTCATATCTTATCAAAGCTTACAAACTTAAAAACTGAAATTATTCTTTTCTTACTTTTCTTCTTCACTTTACTTTTAAAAAAACTACTCATATCTTATCAAAGCTTACAAACTTAAAAACTGAAATTACTCTTCTTTTCTTACTTTTCTTCTTCACTTTACTTTTAAAAAAACTACTCATATCTTATCAAAGCTTACAAACTTAAAAACTGAAATTACTCTTCTTTTCTTACTTTTCTTCTTCACTTTACTTTTAAAAAAACTACTCATATCTTATCAAAGCTTACAAACTTAAAAACTGAAATTACTCTTTTCTTACTTTTCTTCTTCACTTTACTTTTAAAAAAACTACTCATATCTTATCAAAGCTTACAAACTTAAAAACTGAAATTACTCTCTTTTCTTACTTTTCTTCTTCACTTTACTTTTAAAAAAACTACTCATATCTTATCAAAGCTTACAAACTTAAAAACTGAAATTACTCTTCTTTTCTTACTTTTCTTCTTCACTTTACTTTTAAAAAAACTACTCATATCTTATCAAAGCTTACAAACTTAAAAACTGAAATTACTCTTCTTTTCTTACTTTTCTTCTTCACTTTACTTTTAAAAAAACTACTCATATCTTATCAAAGCTTACAAACTTAAAAACTGAAATTACTCTTCTTTTCTTACGTTTCTTCTTCACTTTACTTTTAAAAAAACTACTCATATCTTATCAAAGCTTACAAACTTAAAAACTGAAATTACTCTTCTTTTCTTACTTTTCTTCTTCACTTTACTTTTAAAAAAACTACTCATATCTTATCAAAGCTTACAAACTTAAAAACTGAAATTACTCTTTTCTTACTTTTCTTCTTCACTTTACTTTTAAAAAAACTACTCATATCTTATCAAAGCTTACAAACTTAAAAACTGAAATTACTCTTTTCTTACTTTTCTTCTTCACTTTACTTTTAAAAAAACTACTCATATCTTATCAAAGCTTACAAACTTAAAAACTGAAATTACTCTTCTTTTCTTACTTTTCTTCTTCACTTTACTTTTAAAAAAACTACTCATATCTTATCAAAGCTTACAAACTTAAAAAAAATTACTCTTCTCTTACTTTTCTTCTTCACTTTACTTTTAAAAAAACTACTCATATCTTATCAAAGCTTACAAACTTAAAAACTGAAGATACTCTTCTTTTCTTACTTTTCTTCTTCACTTTACTTTTAAAAAAACTACTCATATCTTATCAAAGCTTACAAACTTAAAAACTGAAATTACTCTTTTCTTACTTTTCTTCTTCACTTTACTTTTAAAAAAACTACTCATATCTTATCAAAGCTTACAAACTTAAAAACTGCAATTACTCTTCTTTTCTTGCTTTTCTTCTTCACTTTACTTTTAAAAAAACTACTCATATCTTATCAAAGCTTACAAACTTAAAAACTGCAATTACTCTTCTTTTCTTGCTTTTCTTCTTCACTTTACTTTTAAAAAAACTACTCATATCTTATCAAAGCTTACAAACTTAAAAACTGAAATTACTCTTTTCTTACTTTTCTTCTTCACTTTACTTTTAAAAAAACTACTCATATCTTATCAAAGCTTACAAACTTAAAAACTGAAATTACTCTTCTTTTCTTACTTTTCTTCTTCACTTTACTTTTAAAAAAACTACTCATATCTTATCAAAGCTTACAAACTTAAAAACTGCAATTACTCTTCTTTTCTTGCTTTTCTTCTTCACTTTACTTTTAAAAAAACTACTCATATCTTATCAAAGCTTACAAACTTAAAAACTGAAATTACTCTTTTCTTACGTTTCTTCTTCACTTTACTTTTAAAAAAACTACTCATATCTTATCAAAGCTTACAAACTTAAAAACTGAAATTACTCTTTTCTTACGTTTCTTCTTCACTTTACTTTTAAAAAAACTACTCATATCTTATCAAAGCTTACAAACTTAAAAACTGAAATTACTCTTCTTTTCTTACTTTTCTTCTTCACTTTACTTTTAAAAAAACTACTCATATCTTATCAAAGCTTACAAACTTTAAAACTGAAATTACTCTTTTCTTACTTTTCTTCTTCACTTTACTTTTAAAAAAACTACTCATATCTTATCAAAGCTTACAAACTTAAAAACTGAAATTACTCTTTTCTTACGTTTCTTCTTCACTTTACTTTTAAAAAAACTACTCATATCTTATCAAAGCTTACAAACTTAAAAACTGAAATTACTCTTCTTTTCTTACTTTTCTTCTTCACTTTACTTTTAAAAAAACTACTCATATCTTATCAAAGCTTACAAACTTAAAAACTGAAATTACTCTTCTTTTCTTACTTTTCTTCTTCACTTTACTTTTAAAAAAACTACTCATATCTTATCAAAGCTTACAAACTTTAAAACTGAAATTACTCTTTTCTTACTTTTCTTCTTCACTTTACTTTTAAAAAAACTACTCATATCTTATCAAAGCTTACAAACTTAAAAACTGAAATTACTCTTTTCTTACTTTTCTTCTTCACTTTACTTTTAAAAAAACTACTCATATCTTATCAAAGCTTACAAACTTAAAAACTGAAATTACTCTTTTCTTACGTTTCTTCTTCACTTTACTTTTAAAAAAACTACTCATATCTTATCAAAGCTTACAAACTTAAAAACTGAAATTACTCTTCTTTTCTTACTTTTCTTCTTCACTTTACTTTTAAAAAAACTACTCATATCTTATCAAAGCTTACAAACTTAAAAACTGAAATTACTCTTCTTTTCTTACTTTTCTTCTTCACTTTACTTTTAAAAAAACTACTCATATCTTATCAAAGCTTACAAACTTAAAAACTGAAATTACTCTTTTCTTACGTTTCTTCTTCACTTTACTTTTAAAAAAACTACTCATATCTTATCAAAGCTTACAAACTTAAAAACTGCAATTACTCTTCTTTTCTTACTTTTCTTCTTCACTTTACTTTTAAAAAAACTACTCATATCTTATCAAAGCTTACAAACTTAAAAACTGAAATTACTCTTTTCTTACTTTTCTTCTTCACTTTACTTTTAAAAAAACTACTCATATCTTATCAAAGCTTACAAACTTAAAAACTGAATTTCTTCTTCACTTTACTTTTAAAAAAACTACTCATATCTTATCAAAGCTTACAAACTTAAAAACTGAAATTACTCTTTTCTTACTTTTCTTCTTCACTTTACTTTTAAAAAAACTACTCATATCTTATCAAAGCTTACAAACTTAAAAACTGAAATTACTCTTCTTTTCTTGCTTTTCTTCTTCACTTTACTTTTAAAAAAACTACTCATATCTTATCAAAGCTTACAAACTTAAAAACTGAAGATACTCTTCTTTTCTTACTTTTCTTCTTCACTTTACTTTTAAAAAAACTACTCATATCTTATCAAAGCTTACAAAATTAAAAACTGAAATTACTCTTCTCTTACTTTTCTTCTTCACTTTACTTTTAAAAAAACTACTCATATCTTATCAAAGCTTACAAACTTAAAAACTGAAATTACTCTTCTTTTCTTACTTTTCTTCTTCACTTTACTTTTAAAAAAACTACTCATATCTTATCAAAGCTTACAAACTTAAAAACTGCAATTACTCTTCTTTTCTTGCTTTTCTTCTTCACTTTACTTTTAAAAAAACTACTCATATCTTATCAAAGCTTACAAACTTAAAAACTGAAATTACTCTTTTCTTACTTTTCTTCTTCACTTTACTTTTAAAAAAACTACTCATATCTTATCAAAGCTTACAAAATTAAAAATTTAAATTACTCTTCTCTTACTTTTCTTCTTCACTTTACTTTTAAAAAAACTACTCATATCTTATCAAAGCTTACAAACTTAAAAACTGAAGATACTCTTCTTTTCTTACTTTTCTTCTTCACTTTACTTTTAAAAAAACTACTCATATCTTATCAAAGCTTACAAAATTAAAAATTTAAATTACTCTTCTCTTACTTTTCTTCTTCACTTTACTTTTAAAAAAACTACTCATATCTTATCAAAGCTTACAAACTTAAAAACTGAAATTACTCTTTTCTTACTTTTCTTCTTCACTTTACTTTTAAAAAAACTACTCATATCTTATCAAAGCTTACAAACTTAAAAACTGAAATTACTCTTTTCTTACTTTTCTTCTTCACTTTACTTTTAAAAAAACTACTCATATCTTATCAAAGCTTACAAACTTAAAAACTGCAATTACTCTTCTTTTCTTGCTTTTCTTCTTCACTTTACTTTTAAAAAAACTACTCATATCTTATCAAAGCTTACAAACTTAAAAACTGCAATTACTCTTCTTTTCTTGCTTTTCTTCTTCACTTTACTTTTAAAAAAACTACTCATATCTTATCAAAGCTTACAAACTTAAAAACTGAAATTACTCTTCTTTTCTTACTTTTCTTCTTCACTTTACTTTTAAAAAAACTACTCATATCTTATCAAAGCTTACAAACTTAAAAACTGAAATTACTCTTCTCTTACTTTTCTTCTTCACTTTACTTTTAAAAAAACTACTCATATCTTATCAAAGCTTACAAACTTAAAAACTGAAATTACTCTTTTCTTACTTTTCTTCTTCACTTTACTTTTAAAAAAACTACTCATATCTTATCAAAGCTTACAAACTTAAAAACTGAAATTACTCTTTTCTTACTTTTCTTCTTCACTTTACTTTTAAAAAAACTACTCATATCTTATCAAAGCTTACAAACTTAAAAACTGAAATTACTCTTTTCTTACTTTTCTTCTTCACTTTACTTTTAAAAAAACTACTCATATCTTATCAAAGCTTACAAACTTAAAAACTGCAATTACTCTTCTTTTCTTACGTTTCTTCTTCACTTTACTTTTAAAAAAACTACTCATATCTTATCAAAGCTTACAAACTTAAAAACTGAAATTACTCTTTTCTTACTTTTCTTCTTCACTTTACTTTTAAAAAAACTACTCATATCTTATCAAAGCTTACAAACTTAAAAACTGAAATTACTCTTTTCTTACTTTTCTTCTTCACTTTACTTTTAAAAAAACTACTCATATCTTATCAAAGCTTACAAACTTAAAAACTGAAATTACTCTTTTCTTACTTTTCTTCTTCACTTTACTTTTAAAAAAACTACTCATATCTTATCAAAGCTTACAAACTTAAAAACTGCAATTACTCTTCTTTTCTTACTTTTCTTCTTCACTTTACTTTTAAAAAAACTACTCATATCTTATCAAAGCTTACAAACTTAAAAACTGAAATTACTCTTCTCTTACTTTTCTTCTTCACTTTACTTTTAAAAAAACTACTCATATCTTATCAAAGCTTACAAACTTAAAAACTGAAATTACTCTTCTCTTACTTTTCTTCTTCACTTTACTTTTAAAAAAACTACTCATATCTTATCAAAGCTTACAAACTTAAAAACTGAAATTACTCTTTTCTTACTTTTCTTCTTCACTTTACTTTTAAAAAAACTACTCATATCTTATCAAAGCTTACAAACTTAAAAACTGAAATTACTCTTTTCTTACTTTTCTTCTTCACTTTACTTTTAAAAAAACTACTCATATCTTATCAAAGCTTACAAACTTAAAAACTGAAATTACTCTTCTTTTCTTACTTTTCTTCTTCACTTTACTTTTAAAAAAACTACTCATATCTTATCAAAGCTTACAAACTTAAAAACTGAAATTACTCTTTTCTTACTTTTCTTCTTCACTTTACTTTTAAAAAAACTACTCATATCTTATCAAAGCTTACAAACTTAAAAACTGAAATTACTCTTCTCTTACTTTTCTTCTTCACTTTACTTTTAAAAAAACTACTCATATCTTATCAAAGCTTACAAACTTAAAAACTGAAATTACTCTTTTCTTACTTTTCTTCTTCACTTTACTTTTAAAAAAACTACTCATATCTTATCAAAGCTTACAAACTTAAAAACTGAAATTACTCTTTTCTTACGTTTCTTCTTCACTTTACTTTTAAAAAAACTACTCATATCTTATCAAAGCTTACAAACTTAAAAACTGAAATTACTCTTCTCTTACTTTTCTTCTTCACTTTACTTTTAAAAAAACTACTCATATCTTATCAAAGCTTACAAACTTAAAAACTGAAATTACTCTTCTTTTCTTGCTTTTCTTCTTCACTTTACTTTTAAAAAAACTACTCATATCTTATCAAAGCTTACAAACTTAAAAACTGAAATTACTCTTTTCTTACTTTTCTTCTTCACTTTACTTTTAAAAAAACTACTCATATCTTATCAAAGCTTACAAACTTAAAAACTGAAATTACTCTTTTCTTACTTTTCTTCTTCACTTTACTTTTAAAAAAACTACTCATATCTTATCAAAGCTTACAAACTTAAAAACTGAAATTACTCTTCTTTTCTTACTTTTCTTCTTCACTTTACTTTTAAAAAAACTACTCATATCTTATCAAAGCTTACAAACTTAAAAACTGAAATTACTCTTCTTTTCTTACTTTTCTTCTTCACTTTACTTTTAAAAAAACTACTCATATCTTATCAAAGCTTACAAACTTAAAAACTGAAATTACTCTTTTCTTACTTTTCTTCTTCACTTTACTTTTAAAAAAACTACTCATATCTTATCAAAGCTTACAAACTTAAAAACTGAAATTACTCTTTTCTTACTTTTCTTCTTCACTTTACTTTTAAAAAAACTACTCATATCTTATCAAAGCTTACAAACTTAAAAACTGAAATTACTCTTCTTTTCTTACTTTTCTTCTTCACTTTACTTTTAAAAAAACTACTCATATCTTATCAAAGCTTACAAACTTAAAAAAAAACTCTTCTTTTCTGAAATTACTCATATCTTATTTACAAACTTTGAAATTACTCTTCTTTTCTTACTTTTCTTCTTCACTTTACTTTTAAAAAAACTACTCATATCTTATCAAAGCTTACAAACTTAAAAACTGAAATTACTCTTTTCTTACTTTTCTTCTTCACTTTACTTTTAAAAAAACTACTCATATCTTATCAAAGCTTACAAACTTAAAAACTGAAATTACTCTTTTCTTACGTTTCTTCTTCACTTTACTTTTAAAAAAACTACTCATATCTTATCAAAGCTTACAAACTTAAAAACTGAAATTACTCTTTTCTTACTTTTCTTCTTCACTTTACTTTTAAAAAAACTACTCATATCTTATCAAAGCTTACAAACTTAAAAACTGAAATTACTCTTCTCTTACTTTTCTTCTTCACTTTACTTTTAAAAAAACTACTCATATCTTATCAAAGCTTACAAACTTAAAAACTGAAATTACTCTTCTCTTACTTTTCTTCTTCACTTTACTTTTAAAAAAACTACTCATATCTTATCAAAGCTTACAAACTTAAAAACTGAAATTACTCTTTTCTTACTTTTCTTCTTCACTTTACTTTTAAAAAAACTACTCATATCTTATCAAAGCTTACAAACTTAAAAACTGAAATTACTCTTTTCTTACGTTTCTTCTTCACTTTACTTTTAAAAAAACTACTCATATCTTATCAAAGCTTACAAACTTAAAAACTGAAATTACTCTTTTCTTACTTTTCTTCTTCACTTTACTTTTAAAAAAACTACTCATATCTTATCAAAGCTTACAAACTTAAAAACTGAAATTACTCTTCTCTTACTTTTCTTCTTCACTTTACTTTTAAAAAAACTACTCATATCTTATCAAAGCTTACAAACTTAAAAACTGAAATTACTCTTCTCTTACTTTTCTTCTTCACTTTACTTTTAAAAAAACTACTCATATCTTATCAAAGCTTACAAACTTAAAAACTGAAATTACTCTTTTCTTACTTTTCTTCTTCACTTTACTTTTAAAAAAACTACTCATATCTTATCAAAGCTTACAAACTTAAAAACTGAAATTACTCTTTTCTTACGTTTCTTCTTCACTTTACTTTTAAAAAAACTACTCATATCTTATCAAAGCTTACAAACTTAAAAACTGAAATTACTCTTTTCTTACTTTTCTTCTTCACTTTACTTTTAAAAAAACTACTCATATCTTATCAAAGCTTACAAACTTAAAAACTGAAATTACTCTTCTTTTCTTACTTTTCTTCTTCACTTTACTTTTAAAAAAACTACTCATATCTTATCAAAGCTTACAAACTTAAAAACTGAAATTACTTTTCTTATCAAAGCTTACAAACTTTCTTTTCTTACTTTTCTTCTTCACTTTACTTTTAAAAAAACTACTCATATCTTATCAAAGCTTACTTAAACTTAAAAAAAAATATCTGAAATAAAAACTATTACTCTTTTCTTACTTTTCTTCTTCACTTTACTTTTAAAAAAACTACTCATATCTTATCAAAGCTTACAAACTTAAAAACTGAAATTACTCTTTTCTTACTTTTCTTCTTCACTTTACTTTTAAAAAAACTACTCATATCTTATCAAAGCTTACAAACTTAAAAACTGAAATTACTCTTCTTTTCTTACTTTTCTTCTTCACTTTACTTTTAAAAAAACTACTCATATCTTATCAAAGCTTACAAACTTAAAAACTGAAATTACTTTCTTTTCTTACTTTTTCTTCTTCACTTTACTTTTAAAAAAACTACTCATATCTTATCAAAGCTTACAAACTTAAAAACTGAAATTACTCTTCTTTTCTTACTTTTCTTCTTCACTTTACTTTTAAAAAAACTACTCATATCTTATCAAAGCTTACAAACTTAAAAACTGAAATTACTCTTTTCTTACGTTTCTTCTTCACTTTACTTTTAAAAAAACTACTCATATCTTATCAAAGCTTACAAACTTAAAAACTGAAATTACTCTTTTCTTACGTTTCTTCTTCACTTTACTTTTAAAAAAACTACTCATATCTTATCAAAGCTTACAAACTTAAAAACTGAAATTACTCTTCTTTTCTTACTTTTCTTCTTCACTTTACTTTTAAAAAAACTACTCATATCTTATCAAAGCTTACAAACTTAAAAACTGAAATTACTCTTCTTTTCTTGCTTTTCTTCTTCACTTTACTTTTAAAAAAACTACTCATATCTTATCAAAGCTTACAAACTTAAAAACTGAAATTACTCTTTTCTTACTTTTCTTCTTCACTTTACTTTTAAAAAAACTACTCATATCTTATCAAAGCTTACAAACTTAAAAACTGCAATTACTCTTCTCTTACGTTTCTTCTTCACTTTACTTTTAAAAAAACTACTCATATCTTATCAAAGCTTACAAACTTAAAAACTGAAATTACTCTTTTCTTACGTTTCTTCTTCACTTTACTTTTAAAAAAACTACTCATATCTTATCAAAGCTTACAAACTTAAAAACTGAAATTACTCTTCTTTTCTTGCTTTTCTTCTTCACTTTACTTTTAAAAAAACTACTCATATCTTATCAAAGCTTACAAACTTAAAAACTGAAATTACTCTTTTCTTACTTTTCTTCTTCACTTTACTTTTAAAAAAACTACTCATATCTTATCAAAGCTTACAAACTTAAAAACTGCAATTACTCTTCTTTTCTTACTTTTCTTCTTCACTTTACTTTTAAAAAAACTACTCATATCTTATCAAAGCTTACAAACTTAAAAACTGAAATTACTCTTTTCTTACGTTTCTTCTTCACTTTACTTTTAAAAAAACTACTCATATCTTATCAAAGCTTACAAACTTAAAAACTGAAATTACTCTTTTCTTACTTTTCTTCTTCACTTTACTTTTAAAAAAACTACTCATATCTTATCAAAGCTTACAAACTTAAAAACTGAAATTACTCTTCTTTTCTTACTTTTCTTCTTCACTTTACTTTTAAAAAAACTACTCATATCTTATCAAAGCTTACAAACTTAAAAACTGAAATTACTCTTTTCTTACTTTTCTTCTTCACTTTACTTTTAAAAAAACTACTCATATCTTATCAAAGCTTACAAACTTAAAAACTGAAATTACTCTTCTCTTACTTTTCTTCTTCACTTTACTTTTAAAAAAACTACTCATATCTTATCAAAGCTTACAAACTTAAAAACTGAAATTACTCTTCTTTTCTTACTTTTCTTCTTCACTTTACTTTTAAAAAAACTACTCATATCTTATCAAAGCTTACAAACTTAAAAACTGAAATTACTCTTTTCTTACGTTTCTTCTTCACTTTACTTTTAAAAAAACTACTCATATCTTATCAAAGCTTACAAACTTAAAAACTGAAATTACTCTTCTCTTACTTTTCTTCTTCACTTTACTTTTAAAAAAACTACTCATATCTTATCAAAGCTTACAAACTTAAAAACTGAAATTACTCTTTTCTTACTTTTCTTCTTCACTTTACTTTTAAAAAAACTACTCATATCTTATCAAAGCTTACAAACTTAAAAACTGAAATTACTCTTCTTTTCTTACTTTTCTTCTTCACTTTACTTTTAAAAAAACTACTCATATCTTATCAAAGCTTACAAACTTAAAAACTGAAATTACTCTTTTCTTACTTTTCTTCTTCACTTTACTTTTAAAAAAACTACTCATATCTTATCAAAGCTTACAAACTTAAAAACTGAAATTACTCTTTTCTTACTTTTCTTCTTCACTTTACTTTTAAAAAAACTACTCATATCTTATCAAAGCTTACAAACTTAAAAACTGAAATTACTCTTTTCTTACTTTTCTTCTTCACTTTACTTTTAAAAAAACTACTCATATCTTATCAAAGCTTACAAACTTAAAAACTGAAATTACTCTTCTCTTACTTTTCTTCTTCACTTTACTTTTAAAAAAACTACTCATATCTTATCAAAGCTTACAAACTTAAAAACTGAAATTACTCTTCTTTTCTTACTTTTCTTCTTCACTTTACTTTTAAAAAAACTACTCATATCTTATCAAAGCTTACAAACTTAAAAACTGAAATTACTCTTTTCTTACTTTTCTTCTTCACTTTACTTTTAAAAAAACTACTCATATCTTATCAAAGCTTACAAACTTAAAAACTGAAATTACTCTTTTCTTACTTTTCTTCTTCACTTTACTTTTAAAAAAACTACTCATATCTTATCAAAGCTTACAAACTTAAAAACTGAAATTACTCTTTTCTTACTTTTCTTCTTCACTTTACTTTTAAAAAAACTACTCATATCTTATCAAAGCTTACAAACTTAAAAACTGAAATTACTCTTCTCTTACTTTTCTTCTTCACTTTACTTTTAAAAAAACTACTCATATCTTATCAAAGCTTACAAACTTAAAAACTGAAATTACTCTTCTCTTACTTTTCTTCTTCACTTTACTTTTAAAAAAACTACTCATATCTTATCAAAGCTTACAAACTTAAAAACTGAAATTACTCTTTTCTTACTTTTCTTCTTCACTTTACTTTTAAAAAAACTACTCATATCTTATCAAAGCTTACAAACTTAAAAACTGAAATTACTCTTTTCTTACGTTTCTTCTTCACTTTACTTTTAAAAAAACTACTCATATCTTATCAAAGCTTACAAACTTAAAAACTGAAATTACTCTTTTCTTACTTTTCTTCTTCACTTTACTTTTAAAAAAACTACTCATATCTTATCAAAGCTTACAAACTTAAAAACTGAAATTACTCTTCTTTTCTTACTTTTCTTCTTCACTTTACTTTTAAAAAAACTACTCATATCTTATCAAAGCTTACAAACTTAAAAACTGAAATTACTCTTTTCTTACTTTTCTTCTTCACTTTACTTTTAAAAAAACTACTCATATCTTATCAAAGCTTACAAACTTAAAAACTGAAATTATTCTTTTCTTACTTTTCTTCTTCACTTTACTTTTAAAAAAACTACTCATATCTTATCAAAGCTTACAAACTTAAAAACTGAAATTACTCTTTTCTTACTTTTCTTCTTCACTTTACTTTTAAAAAAACTACTCATATCTTATCAAAGCTTACAAACTTAAAAACTGAAATTACTCTTTTCTTACTTTTCTTCTTCACTTTACTTTTAAAAAAACTACTCATATCTTATCAAAGCTTACAAACTTAAAAACTGAAATTACTCTTCTTTTCTTACTTTTCTTCTTCACTTTACTTTTAAAAAAACTACTCATATCTTATCAAAGCTTACAAACTTAAAAACTGAAATTACTCTTCTTTTCTTGCTTTTCTTCTTCACTTTACTTTTAAAAAAACTACTCATATCTTATCAAAGCTTACAAACTTAAAAACTGAAATTACTCTTCTTTTCTTACTTTTCTTCTTCACTTTACTTTTAAAAAAACTACTCATATCTTATCAAAGCTTACAAACTTAAAAACTGAAATTACTCTTTTTCTTACGTTTCTTCTTCACTTTACTTTTAAAAAAACTACTCATATCTTATCAAAGCTTACAAACTTAAAAACTGAAATTACTCTTTTCTTACTTTTCTTCTTCACTTTACTTTTAAAAAAACTACTCATATCTTATCAAAGCTTACAAACTTAAAAACTGAAATTACTCTTTTCTTACTTTTCTTCTTCACTTTACTTTTAAAAAAACTACTCATATCTTATCAAAGCTTACAAACTTAAAAACTGAAATTACTCTTCTTTTCTTACTTTTCTTCTTCACTTTACTTTTAAAAAAACTACTCATATCTTATCAAAGCTTACAAACTTAAAAACTGAAATTACTCTTCTTTTCTTACTTTTCTTCTTCACTTTACTTTTAAAAAAACTACTCATATCTTATCAAAGCTTACAAACTTAAAAACTGAAATTACTCTTTTCTTACTTTTCTTCTTCACTTTACTTTTAAAAAAACTACTCATATCTTATCAAAGCTTACAAACTTAAAAACTGAAATTACTCTTTTCTTACTTTTCTTCTTCACTTTACTTTTAAAAAAACTACTCATATCTTATCAAAGCTTACAAACTTAAAAACTGAAATTACTCTTTTCTTACTTTTCTTCTTCACTTTACTTTTAAAAAAACTACTCATATCTTATCAAAGCTTACAAACTTAAAAACTGAAATTACTCTTTTCTTACTTTTCTTCTTCACTTTACTTTTAAAAAAACTACTCATATCTTATCAAAGCTTACAAACTTAAAAACTGAAATTACTCTTTTCTTACTTTTCTTCTTCACTTTACTTTTAAAAAAACTACTCATATCTTATCAAAGCTTACAAACTTAAAAACTGAAATTACTCTTTTCTTACTTTTCTTCTTCACTTTACTTTTAAAAAAACTACTCATATCTTATCAAAGCTTACAAACTTAAAAACTGAAATTACTCTTCTTTTCTTACTTTTCTTCTTCACTTTACTTTTAAAAAAACTACTCATATCTTATCAAAGCTTACAAACTTAAAAACTGAAATTACTCTTCTTTTCTTACTTTTCTTCTTCACTTTACTTTTAAAAAAACTACTCATATCTTATCAAAGCTTACAAACTTAAAAACTGAAATTACTCTTCTTTTCTTACTTTTCTTCTTCACTTTACTTTTAAAAAAACTACTCATATCTTATCAAAGCTTACAAACTTAAAAACTGAAATTACTCTTCTTTTCTTACTTTTCTTCTTCACTTTACTTTTAAAAAAACTACTCATATCTTATCAAAGCTTACAAACTTAAAAACTGAAATTACTCTTTTCTTACTTTTCTTCTTCACTTTACTTTTAAAAAAACTACTCATATCTTATCAAAGCTTACAAACTTAAAAACTGAAATTACTCTTCTTTTCTTACGTTTCTTCTTCACTTTACTTTTAAAAAAACTACTCATATCTTATCAAAGCTTACAAACTTAAAAACTGAAATTACTCTTCTTTTCTTACTTTTCTTCTTCACTTTACTTTTAAAAAAACTACTCATATCTTATCAAAGCTTACAAACTTAAAAACTGAAATTACTCTTTTCTTACTTTTCTTCTTCACTTTACTTTTAAAAAAACTACTCATATCTTATCAAAGCTTACAAACTTAAAAACTGAAATTACTCTTTTCTTACTTTTCTTCTTCACTTTACTTTTAAAAAAACTACTCATATCTTATCAAAGCTTACAAACTTAAAAACTGAAATTACTCTTTTCTTACTTTTCTTCTTCACTTTACTTTTAAAAAAACTACTCATATCTTATCAAAGCTTACAAACTTAAAAACTGAAATTACTCTTCTCTTACTTTTCTTCTTCACTTTACTTTTAAAAAAACTACTCATATCTTATCAAAGCTTACAAACTTAAAAACTGAAATTACTCTTTTCTTACTTTTCTTCTTCACTTTACTTTTAAAAAAACTACTCATATCTTATCAAAGCTTACAAACTTAAAAACTGAAATTACTCTTCTTTTCTTACTTTTCTTCTTCACTTTACTTTTAAAAAAACTACTCATATCTTATCAAAGCTTACAAACTTAAAAACTGAAATTACTCTTCTTTTCTTACTTTTCTTCTTCACTTTACTTTTAAAAAAACTACTCATATCTTATCAAAGCTTACAAACTTAAAAACTGAAATTACTCTTCTTTTCTTACTTTTCTTCTTCACTTTACTTTTAAAAAAACTACTCATATCTTATCAAAGCTTACAAACTTAAAAACTGAAATTACTCTTTTCTTACTTTTCTTCTTCACTTTACTTTTAAAAAAACTACTCATATCTTATCAAAGCTTACAAACTTAAAAACTGAAATTACTCTTTTCTTACTTTTCTTCTTCACTTTACTTTTAAAAAAACTACTCATATCTTATCAAAGCTTACAAACTTAAAAACTGAAATTACTCTTCTCTTACTTTTCTTCTTCACTTTACTTTTAAAAAAACTACTCATATCTTATCAAAGCTTACAAACTTAAAAACTGAAATTACTCTTTTCTTACTTTTCTTCTTCACTTTACTTTTAAAAAAACTACTCATATCTTATCAAAGCTTACAAACTTAAAAACTGAAATTACTCTTCTCTTACTTTTCTTCTTCACTTTACTTTTAAAAAAACTACTCATATCTTATCAAAGCTTACAAACTTAAAAACTGAAATTACTTCTTTTCTTACTTTTCTTCTTCACTTTACTTTTAAAAAAACTACTCATATCTTATCAAAGCTTACAAACTTAAAAACTGAAATTACTCTTTTCTTACTTTTCTTCTTCACTTTACTTTTAAAAAAACTACTCATATCTTATCAAAGCTTACAAACTTAAAAACTGAAATTACTCTTCTCTTACTTTTCTTCTTCACTTTACTTTTAAAAAAACTACTCATATCTTATCAAAGCTTACAAACTTAAAAACTGAAATTACTCTTTTCTTACTTTTCTTCTTCACTTTACTTTTAAAAAAACTACTCATATCTTATCAAAGCTTACAAACTTAAAAACTGAAATTACTCTTTTCTTACTTTTCTTCTTCACTTTACTTTTAAAAAAACTACTCATATCTTATCAAAGCTTACAAACTTAAAAACTGAAATTACTCTTTTCTTACTTTTCTTCTTCACTTTACTTTTAAAAAAACTACTCATATCTTATCAAAGCTTACAAACTTAAAAACTGAAATTACTCTTTTCTTACTTTTCTTCTTCACTTTACTTTTAAAAAAACTACTCATATCTTATCAAAGCTTACAAACTTAAAAACTGAAATTACTTTCTCTTACTTTTCTTCTTCACTTTACTTTTAAAAAAACTACTCATATCTTATCAAAGCTTACAAACTTAAAAACTGAAATTACTCTTCTTTTCTTACTTTTCTTCTTCACTTTACTTTTAAAAAAACTACTCATATCTTATCAAAGCTTACAAACTTAAAAACTGAAATTACTCTTTTCTTACGTTTCTTCTTCACTTTACTTTTAAAAAAACTACTCATATCTTATCAAAGCTTACAAACTTAAAAACTGAAATTACTCTCTTTTCTTACTTTTCTTCTTCACTTTACTTTTAAAAAAACTACTCATATCTTATCAAAGCTTACAAACTTAAAAACTGAAATTACTCTTTTCTTACTTTTCTTCTTCACTTTACTTTTAAAAAAACTACTCATATCTTATCAAAGCTTACAAACTTAAAAACTGAAATTATTCTTTTCTTACTTTTCTTCTTCACTTTACTTTTAAAAAAACTACTCATATCTTATCAAAGCTTACAAACTTAAAAACTGAAATTACTTCTTTTCTTACTTTTCTTCTTCACTTTACTTTTAAAAAAACTACTCATATCTTATCAAAGCTTACAAACTTAAAAACTGAAATTACTCTTCTTTTCTTACTTTTCTTCTTCACTTTACTTTTAAAAAAACTACTCATATCTTATCAAAGCTTACAAACTTAAAAACTGAAATTACTCTTCTTTTCTTACTTTTCTTCTTCACTTTACTTTTAAAAAAACTACTCATATCTTATCAAAGCTTACAAACTTAAAAACTGAAATTACTCTTTTCTTACTTTTCTTCTTCACTTTACTTTTAAAAAAACTACTCATATCTTATCAAAGCTTACAAACTTAAAAACTGAAATTACTCTTCTTTTCTTACTTTTCTTCTTCACTTTACTTTTAAAAAAACTACTCATATCTTATCAAAGCTTACAAACTTAAAAACTGAAATTACTCTTTTCTTACTTTTCTTCTTCACTTTACTTTTAAAAAAACTACTCATATCTTATCAAAGCTTACAAACTTAAAAACTGAAATTACTCTTCTTTTCTTACTTTTCTTCTTCACTTTACTTTTAAAAAAACTACTCATATCTTATCAAAGCTTACAAACTTAAAAACTGAAATTACTCTTCTTTTCTTACTTTTCTTCTTCACTTTACTTTTAAAAAAACTACTCATATCTTATCAAAGCTTACAAACTTAAAAACTGAAATTACTCTTCTCTTACTTTTCTTCTTCACTTTACTTTTAAAAAAACTACTCATATCTTATCAAAGCTTACAAACTTAAAAACTGAAATTACTCTTTTCTTACTTTTCTTCTTCACTTTACTTTTAAAAAAACTACTCATATCTTATCAAAGC
>CAMPDV010006617.1:0-19749 GCA_946699065.1 Loxodes magnus
TCTTACTTTACTTCTTCACTTTTCTAAATACTTATTACTTCTCAAAGCATACTCCTTAAAACTGAAATTCTTTCTTCTTTTCTTACCATGCTTTTTCACTTTTCAAAATACTTATTACTTCTCAAAGCATACTCCTTAAAACTGAAACTCTATCTTCTTTTCTTACATTACTTCTTCACTTTTCAAAATACTTATTACTTCTCAAAGCATACTCCTTAAAACTGAAACTCTATCTTCTTTTCTTAACATGCTTTTTCACTTTTCAAAATACTTATTACTTCTCAAAGCATACTCCTTAAAACTGAAATTCTATCTTCTTTTCTTACTTTACTTCTTCACTTTTCTAATGCTAACTTTCATCTACAAGCATATCTTGACAAAACGAATACAGATTCGTAATTATTATAATATTACTAACATTTTGGATATTCTAACTTATATTTTAGTGCTTGCTACGAAAACTTATCATTAGATATTCTTTTCTTACTTTACTTCTTCACTTTTCTAAATACTTATTACTTCTCAAAGCATACTCCTTAAAACTGAAACTCTATCTTCTTTTCTTAACATGCTTTTTCACTTTTCAAAATACTTATTACTTCTCAAAGCATACTCCTTAAAACTGAAATTCTATCTTCTTTTCTTACTTTACTTCTTCACTTTTCTAAATACTTATTACTTCTCAAAGCATACTACTTAAAACTGAAATTCTTTCTTCTTTTCTTACCATGCTTTTTCACTTTTCAAAATACTTATTACTTCTCAAAGCATACTCCTTAAAACTGAAATTCTATCTTTTTTTCTTACTTTACTTCTTCACTTTTCAAAATACTTATTACTTCTCAAAGCATACTCCTTAAAACTGAAACTCTATCTTCTTTTCTTACTTTACTTCTTCACTTTTCAAAATACTTATTATTTCTCAAAGCATACTCCTTAAAACTGAAACTCTATCTTCTTTTCTTACCATGTTTTTTCACTTTTCAAAATACTTATTACTTCTCAAAGCATACTCCTTAAAACTGAAACTCTATCTTCTTTTCTTACTTTACTTCTTCACTTTTCTAAATACTTATTACTTCTCAAAGCATACTCCTTAAAACTGAAATTCTTTCTTCTTTTCTTACCATGCTTTTTCACTTTTCAAAATACTTATTACTTCTCAAAGCATACTCCTTAAAACTGAAACTCTATCTTCTTTTCTTACTTTACTTCTTCACTTTTCAAAATACTTATTACTTCTCAAAGCATACTCCTTAAAACTGAAATTCTTTCTTCTTTTCTTACCATGCTTTTTCACTTTTCAAAATACTTATTACTTCTCAAAGCATACTCCTTAAAACTGAAATTCTATCTTCTTTTCTTACTTTACTTCTTCACTTTTCTAATGCTAACTTTCATCTACAAGCATATCTTGACAAAACGAATACAGATTCGTAATTATTATAATATTACTAACATTTTGGATATTCTAACTTATATTTTAGTGCTTGCTACGAAAACTTATCATTAGATATTCTTTTCTTACTTTACTTCTTCACTTTTCTAAATACTTATTACTTCTCAAAGCATACTCCTTAAAACTGAAACTCTATCTTCTTTTCTTAACATGCTTTTTCACTTTTCAAAATACTTATTACTTCTCAAAGCATACTCCTTAAAACTGAAATTCTATCTTCTTTTCTTACTTTACTTCTTCACTTTTCTAAATACTTATTACTTCTCAAAGCATACTACTTAAAACTGAAATTCTTTCTTCTTTTCTTACCATGCTTTTTCACTTTTCAAAATACTTATTACTTCTCAAAGCATACTCCTTAAAACTGAAATTCTATCTTTTTTTCTTACTTTACTTCTTCACTTTTCAAAATACTTATTACTTCTCAAAGCATACTCCTTAAAACTGAAACTCTATCTTCTTTTCTTACTTTACTTCTTCACTTTTCAAAATACTTATTATTTCTCAAAGCATACTCCTTAAAACTGAAACTCTATCTTCTTTTCTTACCATGTTTTTTCACTTTTCAAAATACTTATTACTTCTCAAAGCATACTCCTTAAAACTGAAACTCTATCTTCTTTTCTTACTTTACTTCTTCACTTTTCTAAATACTTATTACTTCTCAAAGCATACTCCTTAAAACTGAAATTCTTTCTTCTTTTCTTACCATGCTTTTTCACTTTTCAAAATACTTATTACTTCTCAAAGCATACTCCTTAAAACTGAAACTCTATCTTCTTTTCTTACTTTACTTCTTCACTTTTCAAAATACTTATTACTTCTCAAAGCATACTCCTTAAAACTGAAATTCTTTCTTCTTTTCTTACCATGCTTTTTCACTTTTCAAAATACTTATTACTTCTCAAAGCATACTCCTTAAAACTGAAATTCTATCTTCTTTTCTTACATTTCTTCTTGACTTTTCTAAATACTTATTACTTCTCAAAGCATACTCCTTAAAACTGAAATTCTATCTTCTTTTCTTACTTTACTTCTTCACTTTTCTAAATACTTATTACTTCTCAAAGCATACTCCTTAAAACTGAAATTCTTTCTTCTTTTCTTACCATGCTTTTTCACTTTTCAAAATACTTATTACTTCTCAAAGCATACTCCTTAAAACTGAAACTCTATCTTCTTTTCTTACTTTACTTCTTCACTTTTCAAAATACTTATTACTTCTCAAAGCATACTCCTTAAAACTGAAATTCTATCTTCTTTTCTTACCATGCTTTTTCACTTTTCAAAATACTTATTACTTCTCAAAGCATACTCCTTAAAACTGAAACTCTATCTTCTTTTCTTACTTTACTTCTTCACTTTTCTAAATACTTATTACTTCTCAAAGCATACTCCTTAAAACTGAAATTCTTTCTTCTTTTCTTACCATGCTTTTTCACTTTTCAAAATACTTATTACTTCTCAAAGCATACTCCTTAAAACTGAAACTCTATCTTCTTTTCTTACTTTACTTCTTCACTTTTCAAAATACTTATTACTTCTCAAAGCATACTCCTTAAAACTGAAACTCTATCTTCTTTTCTTAACATGCTTTTTCACTTTTCAAAATACTTATTACTTCTCAAAGCATACTCCTTAAAACTGAAATTCTATCTTCTTTTCTTACTTTACTTCTTCACTTTTCAAAATACTTATTATTTCTCAAAGCATACTCCTTAAAACTGAAATTCTATCTTCTTTTCTTACCATGCTTTTTCACTTTTCAAAATACTTATTACTTCTCAAAGCATACTCCTTAAAACTGAAACTCTATCTTCTTTTCTTACTTTACTTCTTCACTTTTCTAAATACTTATTACTTCTCAAAGCATACTCCTTAAAACTGAAACTCTATCTTCTTTTCTTACTTTATTTCTTCACTTTTCAAAATACTTATTACTTCTCAAAGCATACTCCTTAAAACTGAAACTCTATCTTCTTTTCTTACTTTACTTCTTCACTTTTCAAAATACTTATTACTTCTCAAAGCATACTCCTTAAAACTGAAACTCTATCTTCTTTTCTTAACATGCTTTTTCACTTTTCAAAATACTTATTACTTCTCAAAGCATACTCCTTAAAACTGAAATTCTATCTTCTTTTCTTACTTTACTTCTTCACTTTTCTAAATACTTATTACTTCTCAAAGCATACTCCTTAAAACTGAAATTCTTTCTTCTTTTCTTACCATGCTTTTTCACTTTTCAAAATACTTATTACTTCTCAAAGCATACTCCTTAAAACTGAAACTCTATCTTCTTTTCTTACTTTACTTCTTCACTTTTCTAATGCTAACTTTCATCTACAAGCATATCTTGACAAAACGAATACAGATTCGTAATTATTATAATATTACTAACATTTTGGATATTCTAACTTATATTTTAGTGCTTGCTACGAAAACTTATCATTAGATATTCTTTTCTTACTTTACTTCTTCACTTTTCAAAATACTTATTACTTCTCAAAGCATACTCCTTAAAACTGAAACTCTATCTTCTTTTCTTAACATGCTTTTTCACTTTTCAAAATACTTATTACTTCTCAAAGCATACTCCTTAAAACTGAAATTCTATCTTCTTTTCTTACTTTACTTCTTCACTTTTCTAAATACTTATTACTTCTCAAAGCATACTCCTTAAAACTGAAATTCTTTCTTCTTTTCTTACCATGCTTTTTCACTTTTCAAAATACTTATTACTTCTCAAAGCATACTCCTTAAAACTGAAACTCTATCTTCTTTTCTTAACATGCTTTTTCACTTTTCAAAATACTTATTACTTCTCAAAGCATACTCCTTAAAACTGAAATTCTATCTTCTTTTCTTACTTTACTTCTTCACTTTTCAAAATACTTATTATTTCTCAAAGCATACTCCTTAAAACTGAAATTCTATCTTCTTTTCTTACCATGCTTTTTCACTTTTTCAAAATACTTATTACTTCTCAAAGCATACTCCTTAAAACTGAAACTCTATCTTCTTTTCTTACTTTACTTCTTCACTTTTCTAAATACTTATTACTTCTCAAAGCATACTCCTTAAAACTGAAATTCTATCTTCTTTTCTTACCATGCTTTTTCACTTTTCAAAATACTTATTACTTCTCAAAGCATACTCCTTAAAACTGAAACTCTATCTTCTTTTCTTACTTTACTTCTTCACTTTTCAAAATACTTATTACTTCTCAAAGCATACTCCTTAAAACTGAAACTCTTTCTTCTTTTCTTACTTTACTTCTTCACTTTTCAAAATACTTATTACTTCTCAAAGCATACTCCTTAAAACTGAAACTCTATCTTCTTTTCTTACATTGCTTCTTCACTTTTCTAAATACTTATTACTTCTCAAAGCATACTCCTTAAAACTGAAACTCTATCTTCTTTTCTTACTTTATTTCTTCACTTTTCTAAATACTTATTACTTCTCAAAGCATACTCCTTAAAACTGAAACTCTATCTTCTTTTCTTACTTTACTTCTTCACTTTTCAAAATACTTATTACTTCTCAAAGCATACTCCTTAAAACTGAAATTCTATCTTCTTTTCTTACATGCTTTTTCACTTTTCAAAATACTTATTACTTCTCAAAGCATACTCCTTAAAACTGAAACTCTATCTTCTTTTCTTACTTTACTTCTTCACTTTTCTAAATACTTATTATTTCTCAAAGCATACTCCTTAAAACTGAAACTCTATCTTCTTTTCTTACTTTATTTCTTCACTTTTCAAAATACTTATTACTTCTCAAAGCATACTCCTTAAAACTGAAACTCTATCTTCTTTTCTTACTTTATTTCTTCACTTTTCAAAATACTTATTACTTCTCAAAGCATACTCCTTAAAACTGAAACTCTATCTTCTTTTCTTACTTTATTTCTTCACTTTTCAAAATACTTATTACTTCTCAAAGCATACTCCTTAAAACTGAAACTCTATCTTCTTTTCTTACATGCTTCTTCACTTTTCTAAATACTTATTATTTCTCAAAGCATACTCCTTAAAACTGAAACTCTATCTTCTTTTCTTACTTTATTTCTTCACTTTTCTAAATACTTATTACTTCTCAAAGCATACTCCTTAAAACTGAAACTCTATCTTCTTTTCTTACTTTACTTCTTCACTTTTCAAAATACTTATTACTTCTCAAAGCATACTCCTTAAAACTGAAATTCTTTCTTCTTTTCTTACATGCTTTTTCACTTTTCAAAATACTTATTACTTCTCAAAGCATACTCCTTAAAACTGAAACTCTATCTTCTTTTCTTACATGCTTCTTCACTTTTCTAAATACTTATTATTTCTCAAAGCATACTCCTTAAAACTGAAACTCTATCTTCTTTTCTTACTTTATTTCTTCACTTTTCAAAATACTTATTACTTCTCAAAGCATACTCCTTAAAACTGAAACTCTATCTTCTTTTCTTACTTTACTTCTTCACTTTTCTAAATACTTATTACTTCTCAAAGCATACTCCTTAAAACTGAAACTCTATCTTCTTTTCTTACTTTATTTCTTCACTTTTCAAAATACTTATTACTTCTCAAAGCATACTCCTTAAAACTGAAACTCTATCTTCTTTTCTTACATGCTTCTTCACTTTTCTAAATACTTATTATTTCTCAAAGCATACTCCTTAAAACTGAAACTCTATCTTCTTTTCTTACTTTATTTCTTCACTTTTCTAAATACTTATTACTTCTCAAAGCATACTCCTTAAAACTGAAACTCTATCTTCTTTTCTTACTTTACTTCTTCACTTTTCAAAATACTTATTACTTCTCAAAGCATACTCCTTAAAACTGAAACTCTATCTTCTTTTCTTACTTTATTTCTTCACTTTTCAAAATACTTATTATTTCTCAAAGCATACTCCTTAAAACTGAAACTCTATCTTCTTTTCTTACTTTATTTCTTCACTTTTCAAAATACTTATTACTTCTCAAAGCATACTCCTTAAAACTGAAACTCTATCTTCTTTTCTTACATGCTTTTTCACTTTTCAAAATACTTATTACTTCTCAAAGCATACTCCTTAAAACTGAAACTCTATCTTCTTTTCTTACTTTATTTCTTCACTTTTCAAAATACTTATTATTTCTCAAAGCATACTCCTTAAAACTGAAACTCTTTCTTCTTTTCTTACTTTACTTCTTCACTTTTCAAAATACTTATTACTTCTCAAAGCATACTCCTTAAAACTGAAACTCTATCTTGTTTTCTTAATCTAATTCTTCATTTTTCTAAATACTTATTACTTCTCAAAGCATACTCCTTAAAACTGAAACTCTATCTTCTTTTCTTACTTTACTTCTTCACTTTTCAAAATACTTATTACTTCTCAAAGCATACTCCTTAAAACTGAAACTCTTTCTTCTTTTCTTACTTTACTTCTTCACTTTTCAAAATACTTATTACTTCTCAAAGCATACTCCTTAAAACTGAAACTCTATCTTCTTTTCTTACCATGCTTTTTCACTTTTCAAAATACTTATTACTTCTCAAAGCATACTCCTTAAAACTGAAACTCTATCTTCTTTTCTTACAATGCTTTTTCACTTTTCAAAATACTTATTACTTCTCAAAGCATACTCCTTAAAACTGAAACTCTATCTTCTTTTCTTACTTTACTTCTTCACTTTTCTAAATACTTATTACTTCTCAAAGCATACTCCTTAAAACTGAAATTCTATCTTCTTTTCTTACCATGCTTTTTCACTTTTCAAAATACTTATTACTTCTCAAAGCATACTCCTTAAAACTGAAATTCTATCTTTTTTTCTTACTTTAATTCTTCACTTTTCTAAATACTTATTACTTCTCAAAGCATACTCCTTAAAACTGAAACTCTATCTTCTTTTCTTACTTTACTTCTTCACTTTTCTAAATACTTATTACTTCTCAAAGCATACTCCTTAAAACTGAAATTCTTTCTTTTTTTCTTACATGCTTCTTCACTTTTCAAAATACTTATTACTTCTCAAAGCATACTCCTTAAAACTGAAACTCTATCTTCTTTTCTTACTTTACTTCTTCACTTTTCTAAATACTTATTACTTCTCAAAGCATACTCCTTAAAACTGAAACTCTATCTTCTTTTCTTACATGCTTCTTCACTTTTCTAAATACTTATTATTTCTCAAAGCATACTCCTTAAAACTGAAACTCTATCTTCTTTTCTTACTTTACTTCTTCACTTTTCAAAATACTTATTACTTCTCAAAGCATACTCCTTAAAACTGAAACTCTATCTTCTTTTCTTACATGCTTTTTCACTTTTCTAAATACTTATTACTTCTCAAAGCATACTCCTTAAAACTGAAACTCTATCTTCTTTTCTTACTTTACTTCTTCACTTTTCTAAATACTTATTATTTCTCAAAGCATACTCCTTAAAACTGAAATTCTATCTTCTTTTCTTACCATGCTTTTTCACTTTTCAAAATACTTATTACTTCTCAAAGCATACTCCTTAAAACTGAAATTCTATCTTTTTTTCTTACTTTACTTCTTCACTTTTCAAAATACTTATTACTTCTCAAAGCATACTCCTTAAAACTGAAACTCTTTCTTCTTTTCTTACTTTACTTCTTCACTTTTCTAAATACTTATTACTTCTCAAAGCATACTCCTTAAAACTGAAATTCTTTCTTCTTTTCTTACCATGCTTTTTCACTTTTCAAAATACTTATTACTTCTCAAAGCATACTCCTTAAAACTGAAACTCTATCTTCTTTTCTTACCATGCTTTTTCACTTTTCTAAATACTTATTACTTCTCAAAGCATACTCCTTAAAACTGAAACTCTATCTTCTTTTCTTACTTTACTTCTTCACTTTTCTAAATACTTATTACTTCTCAAAGCATACTCCTTAAAACTGAAATTCTTTCTTTTTTTCTTACATGCTTCTTCACTTTTCAAAATACTTATTACTTCTCAAAGCATACTCCTTAAAACTGAAACTCTATCTTCTTTTCTTACTTTACTTCTTCACTTTTCTAAATACTTATTACTTCTCAAAGCATACTCCTTAAAACTGAAACTCTATCTTCTTTTCTTACATGCTTCTTCACTTTTCTAAATACTTATTATTTCTCAAAGCATACTCCTTAAAACTGAAACTCTATCTTCTTTTCTTACTTTACTTCTTCACTTTTCTAAATACTTATTACTTCTCAAATCATACTCCTTAAAACTGAAACTTTATCTTCTTTTCTTACATGCTTCTTCACTTTTCTAAATACTTATTACTTCTCAAAGCATACTCCTTAAAACTGAAACTCTATCTTCTTTTCTTACTTTACTTCTTCACTTTTCTAAATACTTATTATTTCTCAAAGCATACTCCTTAAAACTGAAATTCTATCTTCTTTTCTTACCATGCTTTTTCACTTTTCAAAATACTTATTACTTCTCAAAGCATACTCCTTAAAACTGAAATTCTATCTTTTTTTCTTACTTTACTTCTTCACTTTTCAAAATACTTATTACTTCTCAAAGCATACTCCTTAAAACTGAAACTCTATCTTCTTTTCTTACTTTACTTCTTCACTTTTCAAAATACTTATTACTTCTCAAAGCATACTCCTTAAAACTGAAACTCTATCTTCTTTTCTTACATGCTTCTTCACTTTTCTAAATACTTATTATTTCTCAAAGCATACTCCTTAAAACTGAAACTCTATCTTCTTTTCTTACTTTACTTCTTCACTTTTCAAAATACTTATTACTTCTCAAAGCATACTCCTTAAAACTGAAATTCTATCTTCTTTTCTTACCATGCTTTTTCACTTTTCAAAATACTTATTACTTCTCAAAGCATACTCCTTAAAACTGAAATTCTATCTTTTTTACTTACTTTACTTCTTCACTTTTCAAAATACTTATTACTTCTCAAAGCATACTCCTTAAAACTGAAACTCTATCTTCTTTTCTTACTTTACTTCTTCACTTTTCTAAATACTTATTACTTCTCAAAGCATACTCCTTAAAACTGAAACTCTTTCTTCTTTTCTTACTTTACTTCTTCACTTTTCAAAATACTTATTACTTCTCAAAGCATACTCCTTAAAACTGAAACTCTATCTTCTTTTCTTACAATGCTTTTTCACTTTTCAAAATACTTATTACTTCTCAAAGCATACTCCTTAAAACTGAAACTCTATCTTCTTTTCTTACTTTATTTCTTCACTTTTCTAAATACTTATTACTTCTCAAAGCATACTCCTTAAAACTGAAACTCTATCTTCTTTTCTTACTTTACTTCTTCACTTTTCTAAATACTTATTACTTCTCAAAGCATACTCCTTAAAACTGAAACTCTTTCTTCTTTTCTTACTTTACTTCTTCACTTTTCTAAATACTTATTACTTCTCAAAGCATACTCCTTAAAACTGAAATTCTTTCTTCTTTTCTTACCATGCTTTTTCACTTTTCAAAATACTTATTACTTCTCAAAGCATACTCCTTAAAACTGAAACTCTATCTTCTTTTCTTACCATGCTTTTTCACTTTTCTAAATACTTATTACTTCTCAAAGCATACTCCTTAAAACTGAAACTCTATCTTCTTTTCTTACCATGCTTTTTCACTTTTCAAAATACTTATTACTTCTCAAAGCATACTCCTTAAAACTGAAACTCTATCTTCTTTTCTTACTTTACTTCTTCACTTTTCAAAATACTTATTACTTCTCAAAGCATACTCCTTAAAACTGAAACTCTATCTTCTTTTCTTACCATGCTTTTTCACTTTTCAAAATACTTATTACTTCTCAAAGCATACTCCTTAAAACTGAAACTCTATCTTCTTTTCTTACTTTATTTCTTCATTTTTCTAAATACTTATTACTTCTCAAAGCATACTCCTTAAAACTGAAACTCTATCTTCTTTTCTTACTTTACTTCTTCACTTTTCAAAATACTTATTACTTCTCAAAGCATACTCCTTAAAACTGAAATTCTATCTTCTTTTCTTACCATGCTTTTTCACTTTTCAAAATACTTATTACTTCTCAAAGCATACTCCTTAAAACTGAAATTCTATCTTTTTTTCTTACTTTACTTCTTCACTTTTCAAAATACTTATTACTTCTCAAAGCATACTCCTTAAAACTGAAACTCTATCTTGTTTTCTTAATCTACTTCTTCATTTTTCTAAATACTTATTACTTCTCAAAGCATACTCCTTAAAACTGAAACTCTTTCTTCTTTTCTTACTTTACTTCTTCACTTTTCAAAATACTTATTACTTCTCAAAGCATACTCCTTAAAACTGAAACTCTATCTTCTTTTCTTACAATGCTTTTTCACTTTTCAAAATACTTATTACTTCTCAAAGCATACTCCTTAAAACTGAAACTCTATCTTCTTTTCTTACTTTACTTCTTCACTTTTCTAAATACTTATTACTTCTCAAAGCATACTCCTTAAAACTGAAATTCTATCTTCTTTTCTTACATTTCTTCTTCACTTTTCTAAATACTTATTACTTCTCAAAGCATACTCCTTAAAACTGAAACTCTATCTTCTTTTCTTACTTTACTTCTTCACTTTTCTAAATACTTATTACTTCTCAAAGCATACTCCTTAAAACTGAAATTCTATCTTCTTTTCTTACCATGCTTTTTCACTTTTCAAAATACTTATTACTTCTCAAAGCATACTCCTTAAAACTGAAACTCTATCTTCTTTTCTTACTTTACTTCTTCACTTTTCTAAATACTTATTACTTCTCAAAGCATACTCCTTAAAACTGAAATTCTTTCTTCTTTTCTTACCATGCTTTTTCACTTTTCAAAATACTTATTACTTCTCAAAGCATACTCCTTAAAACTGAAACTCTATCTTCTTTTCTTACCATGCTTTTTCACTTTTCTAAATACTTATTACTTCTCAAAGCATACTCCTTAAAACTGAAACTCTATCTTCTTTTCTTACCATGCTTTTTCACTTTTCAAAATACTTATTACTTCTCAAAGCATACTCCTTAAAACTGAAACTCTATCTTCTTTTCTTACTTTACTTCTTCACTTTTCTAAATACTTATTACTTCTCAAAGCATACTCCTTAAAACTGAAACTCTATCTTCTTTTCTTACCATGCTTTTTCACTTTTCAAAATACTTATTACTTCTCAAAGCATACTCCTTAAAACTGAAACTCTATCTTGTTTTCTTACTTTATTTCTTCATTTTTCTAAATACTTATTACTTCTCAAAGCATACTCCTTAAAACTGAAACTCTATCTTCTTTTCTTACTTTACTTCTTCACTTTTCAAAATACTTATTACTTCTCAAAGCATACTCCTTAAAACTGAAACTCTTTCTTCTTTTCTTACTTTACTTCTTCACTTTTCAAAATACTTATTACTTCTCAAAGCATACTCCTTAAAACTGAAACTCTATCTTTTTTTCTTACTTTACTTCTTCACTTTTCAAAATACTTATTACTTCTCAAAGCATACTCCTTAAAACTGAAACTCTATCTTCTTTTCTTACTTTACTTCTTCACTTTTCAAAATACTTATTATTTCTCAAAGCATACTCCTTAAAACTGAAATTCTATCTTCTTTTCTTACCATGCTTTTTCACTTTTCAAAATACTTATTACTTCTCAAAGCATACTCCTTAAAACTGAAATTCTATCTTTTTTTCTTACTTTACTTCTTCACTTTTCAAAATACTTATTACTTCTCAAAGCATACTCCTTAAAACTGAAACTCTATCTTCTTTTCTTACTTTACTTCTTCACTTTTCAAAATACTTATTATTTCTCAAAGCATACTCCTTAAAACTGAAATTCTATCTTCTTTTCTTACCATGCTTTTTCACTTTTCAAAATACTTATTACTTCTCAAAGCATACTCCTTAAAACTGAAATTCTATCTTTTTTTCTTACTTTACTTCTTCACTTTTCAAAATACTTATTACTTCTCAAAGCATACTCCTTAAAACTGAAACTCTATCTTCTTTTCTTACTTTACTTCTTCACTTTTCTAAATACTTATTACTTCTCAAAGCATACTCCTTAAAACTGAAACTCTATCTTCTTTTCTTACATGCTTCTTCACTTTTCTAAATACTTATTATTTCTCAAAGCATACTCCTTAAAACTGAAACTCTATCTTCTTTTCTTACTTTACTTCTTCACTTTTCTAAATACTTATTACTTCTCAAAGCATACTCCTTAAAACTGAAATTCTATCTTCTTTTCTTAACATGCTTTTTCACTTTTCAAAATACTTATTACTTCTCAAAGCATACTCCTTAAAACTGAAATTCTATCTTTTTTTCTTACAATGCTTTTTCACTTTTCAAAATACTTATTACTTCTCAAAGCATACTCCTTAAAACTGAAACTCTATCTTCTTTTCTTACCATGCTTTTTCACTTTTCAAAATACTTATTACTTCTCAAAGCATACTCCTTAAAACTGAAACTCTATCTTCTTTTCTTACTTTACTTCTTCACTTTTCTAAATACTTATTACTTCTCAAAGCATACTCCTTAAAACTGAAATTCTATCTTCTTTTCTTACTTTACTTCTTCACTTTTCAAAATACTTATTATTTCTCAAAGCATACTCCTTAAAACTGAAACTCTATCTTCTTTTCTTACCATGCTTTTTCACTTTTCAAAATACTTATTACTTCTCAAAGCATACTCCTTAAAACTGAAACTCTATCTTCTTTTCTTAACATGCTTTTTCACTTTTCAAAATACTTATTACTTCTCAAAGCATACTCCTTAAAACTGAAATTCTATCTTCTTTTCTTACTTTACTTCTTCACTTTTCAAAATACTTATTATTTCTCAAAGCATACTCCTTAAAACTGAAATTCTATCTTCTTTTCTTACTTTACTTCTTCACTTTTCAAAATACTTATTATTTCTCAAAGCATACTCCTTAAAACTGAAATTCTATCTTCTTTTCTTACCATGCTTTTTCACTTTTCAAAATACTTATTACTTCTCAAAGCATACTCCTTAAAACTGAAACTCTATCTTCTTTTCTTACTTTACTTCTTCACTTTTCTAAATACTTATTACTTCTCAAAGCATACTCCTTAAAACTGAAATTCTATCTTTTTTTCTTACAATGCTTTTTCACTTTTCAAAATACTTATTACTTCTCAAAGCATACTCCTTAAAACTGAAACTCTATCTTCTTTTCTTACCATGCTTTTTCACTTTTCAAAATACTTATTACTTCTCAAAGCATACTCCTTAAAACTGAAACTCTATCTTCTTTTCTTACTTTACTTCTTCACTTTTCTAAATACTTATTACTTCTCAAAGCATACTCCTTAAAACTGAAATTCTATCTTCTTTTCTTACCATGCTTTTTCACTTTTCAAAATACTTATTACTTCTCAAAGCATACTCCTTAAAACTGAAACTCTATCTTCTTTTCTTACCATGCTTTTTCACTTTTCAAAATACTTATTATTTCTCAAAGCATACTCCTTAAAACTGAAACTCTATCTTCTTTTCTTACTTTACTTCTTCACTTTTCAAAATACTTATTATTTCTCAAAGCATACTCCTTAAAACTGAAATTCTATCTTCTTTTCTTACCATGCTTTTTCACTTTTCAAAATACTTATTATTTCTCAAAGCATACTCCTTAAAACTGAAACTCTATCTTCTTTTCTTACCATGCTTTTTCACTTTTCAAAATACTTATTACTTCTCAAAGCATACTCCTTAAAACTGAAATTCTATCTTCTTTTCTTACCATGATTTTTCACTTTTCAAAATACTTATTACTTCTCAAAGCATACTCCTTAAAACTGAAATTCTATCTTCTTTTCTTACTTTACTTCTTCACTTTTCAAAATACTTATTATTTCTCAAAGCATACTCCTTAAAACTGAAACTCTATCTTCTTTTCTTACCATGCTTTTTCACTTTTCAAAATACTTATTACTTCTCAAAGCATACTCCTTAAAACTGAAACTCTATCTTCTTTTCTTAACATGCTTTTTCACTTTTCAAAATACTTATTACTTCTCAAAGCATACTCCTTAAAACTGAAATTCTATCTTCTTTTCTTACTTTACTTCTTCACTTTTCAAAATACTTATTATTTCTCAAAGCATACTCCTTAAAACTGAAATTCTATCTTCTTTTCTTACCATGCTTTTTCACTTTTCAAAATACTTATTACTTCTCAAAGCATACTCCTTAAAACTGAAACTCTATCTTCTTTTCTTACTTTACTTCTTCACTTTTCTAAATACTTATTACTTCTCAAAGCATACTCCTTAAAACTGAAATTCTATCTTTTTTTCTTACAATGCTTTTTCACTTTTCAAAATACTTATTACTTCTCAAAGCATACTCCTTAAAACTGAAACTCTATCTTCTTTTCTTACTTTATTTCTTCACTTTTCAAAATACTTATTACTTCTCAAAGCATACTCCTTAAAACTGAAACTCTATCTTCTTTTCTTACTTTACTTCTTCACTTTTCTAAATACTTATTATTTCTCAAAGCATACTCCTTAAAACTGAAATTCTATCTTCTTTTCTTACCATGCTTTTTCACTTTTCAAAATACTTATTACTTCTCAAAGCATACTCCTTAAAACTGAAACTCTATCTTCTTTTCTTACTTTACTTCTTCACTTTTCAAAATACTTATTACTTCTCAAAGCATACTCCTTAAAACTGAAACTCTATCTTCTTTTCTTACATGCTTCTTCACTTTTCTAAATACTTATTATTTCTCAAAGCATACTCCTTAAAACTGAAACTCTATCTTCTTTTCTTACTTTACTTCTTCACTTTTCAAAATACTTATTACTTCTCAAAGCATACTCCTTAAAACTGAAACTCTATCTTCTTTTCTTACCATGCTTCTTCACTTTTCAAAATACTTATTACTTCTCAAAGCATACTCCTTAAAACTGAAACTCTTTCTTCTTTTCTTACTTTACTTCTTCACTTTTCTAAATACTTATTACTTCTCAAAGCATACTCCTTAAAACTGAAACTCTTTCTTCTTTTCTTACTTTACTTCTTCACTTTTCAAAATACTTATTACTTCTCAAAGCATACTCCTTAAAACTGAAACTCTATCTTCTTTTCTTACTTTACTTCTTCACTTTTCAAAATACTTATTACTTCTCAAAGCATACTCCTTAAAACTGAAACTCTATCTTCTTTTCTTACATGCTTCTTCACTTTTCTAAATACTTATTATTTCTCAAAGCATACTCCTTAAAACTGAAACTCTATCTTCTTTTCTTACTTTACTTCTTCACTTTTCAAAATACTTATTACTTCTCAAAGCATACTCCTTAAAACTGAAACTCTATCTTCTTTTCTTACCATGCTTCTTCACTTTTCAAAATACTTATTACTTCTCAAAGCATACTCCTTAAAACTGAAACTCTATCTTCTTTTCTTACTTTACTTCTTCACTTTTCTAAATACTTATTACTTCTCAAAGCATACTCCTTAAAACTGAAATTCTATCTTTTTTTCTTACAATGCTTTTTCACTTTTCAAAATACTTATTACTTCTCAAAGCATACTCCTTAAAACTGAAACTCTATCTTCTTTTCTTACCATGCTTTTTCACTTTTCAAAATACTTATTACTTCTCAAAGCATACTCCTTAAAACTGAAACTCTATCTTCTTTTCTTACTTTACTTCTTCACTTTTCTAAATACTTATTACTTCTCAAAGCATACTCCTTAAAACTGAAATTCTATCTTCTTTTCTTACCATGCTTTTTCACTTTTCAAAATACTTATTACTTCTCAAAGCATACTCCTTAAAACTGAAACTCTATCTTCTTTTCTTACCATGCTTTTTCACTTTTCAAAATACTTATTATTTCTCAAAGCATACTCCTTAAAACTGAAACTCTATCTTCTTTTCTTACTTTACTTCTTCACTTTTCAAAATACTTATTATTTCTCAAAGCATACTCCTTAAAACTGAAATTCTATCTTCTTTTCTTACCATGCTTTTTCACTTTTCAAAATACTTATTATTTCTCAAAGCATACTCCTTAAAACTGAAACTCTATCTTCTTTTCTTACCATGCTTTTTCACTTTTCAAAATACTTATTACTTCTCAAAGCATACTCCTTAAAACTGAAATTCTATCTTCTTTTCTTACCATGATTTTTCACTTTTCAAAATACTTATTACTTCTCAAAGCATACTCCTTAAAACTGAAATTCTATCTTCTTTTCTTACTTTACTTCTTCACTTTTCAAAATACTTATTATTTCTCAAAGCATACTCCTTAAAACTGAAACTCTATCTTCTTTTCTTACCATGCTTTTTCACTTTTCAAAATACTTATTACTTCTCAAAGCATACTCCTTAAAACTGAAACTCTATCTTCTTTTCTTAACATGCTTTTTCACTTTTCAAAATACTTATTACTTCTCAAAGCATACTCCTTAAAACTGAAATTCTATCTTCTTTTCTTACTTTACTTCTTCACTTTTCAAAATACTTATTATTTCTCAAAGCATACTCCTTAAAACTGAAATTCTATCTTCTTTTCTTACCATGCTTTTTCACTTTTCAAAATACTTATTACTTCTCAAAGCATACTCCTTAAAACTGAAACTCTATCTTCTTTTCTTACTTTACTTCTTCACTTTTCTAAATACTTATTACTTCTCAAAGCATACTCCTTAAAACTGAAATTCTATCTTTTTTTCTTACAATGCTTTTTCACTTTTCAAAATACTTATTACTTCTCAAAGCATACTCCTTAAAACTGAAACTCTATCTTCTTTTCTTACCATGCTTTTTCACTTTTCAAAATACTTATTACTTCTCAAAGCATACTCCTTAAAACTGAAACTCTATCTTCTTTTCTTACTTTACTTCTTCACTTTTCTAAATACTTATTATTTCTCAAAGCATACTCCTTAAAACTGAAATTCTATCTTCTTTTCTTACCATGCTTTTTCACTTTTCAAAATACTTATTACTTCTCAAAGCATACTCCTTAAAACTGAAACTCTATCTTCTTTTCTTACTTTACTTCTTCACTTTTCAAAATACTTATTACTTCTCAAAGCATACTCCTTAAAACTGAAACTCTATCTTCTTTTCTTACATGCTTCTTCACTTTTCTAAATACTTATTATTTCTCAAAGCATACTCCTTAAAACTGAAACTCTATCTTCTTTTCTTACTTTACTTCTTCACTTTTCAAAATACTTATTACTTCTCAAAGCATACTCCTTAAAACTGAAACTCTATCTTCTTTTCTTACCATGCTTTTTCACTTTTCAAAATACTTATTACTTCTCAAAGCATACTCCTTAAAACTGAAACTCTATCTTCTTTTCTTACTTTACTTCTTCACTTTTCAAAATACTTATTACTTCTCAAAGCATACTCCTTAAAACTGAAACTCTATCTTCTTTTCTTACTTTACTTCTTCACTTTTCTAAATACTTATTACTTCTCAAAGCATACTCCTTAAAACTGAAATTCTATCTTCTTTTCTTACCATGCTTTTTCACTTTTCAAAATACTTATTACTTCTCAAAGCATACTCCTTAAAACTGAAATTCTATCTTTTTTTCTTACTTTAATTCTTCACTTTTCTAAATACTTATTACTTCTCAAAGCATACTCCTTAAAACTGAAACTCTATCTTCTTTTCTTACTTTACTTCTTCACTTTTCTAAATACTTATTACTTCTCAAAGCATACTCCTTAAAACTGAAATTCTATCTTCTTTTCTTACATGCTTCTTCACTTTTCAAAATACTTATTACTTCTCAAAGCATTCCTTAAAACTGAAACTCTATCTTCTTTTCTTCATGCTTTTCACAAAATACTTATTACTTCTCAAAGCATACTCCTTAAAACTGAAACTCTATCTTCTTTTCTTACCATGCTTTTTCACTTTTCAAAATACTTATTACTTCTCAAAGCATACTCCTTAAAACTGAAACTCTATCTTCTTTTCTTACCATGCTTTTTCACTTTTCAAAATACTTATTACTTCTCAAAGCATACTCCTTAAAACTGAAACTCTATCTTCTTTTCTTACTTTGCTTCTTCACTTTTCAAAATACTTATTACTTCTCAAAGCATACTCCTTAAAACTGAAACTCTATCTTCTTTTCTTACATGCTTCTTCACTTTTCTAAATACTTATTACTTCTCAAAGCATACTCCTTCTGAAACTCTATCTTCTTTTCTTACTTTACTTCTTCACTTTTCTAAATACTTATTATTTCTCAAAGCATACTCCTTAAAACTGAAACTCTATCTTTTTTTCTTACATTTCTTCTTCACTTTTCAAAATACTTATTACTTCTCAAAGCATACTCCTTAAAACTGAAACTCAATCTTCTTTTCTTACATGCTTCTTCACTTTTCTAAATACTTATTACTTCTCAAAGCATACTCCTTAAAACTGAAACTCTATCTTCTTTTCTTACTTTACTTCTTCACTTTTCTAAATACTTATTATTTCTCAAAGCATACTCCTTAAAACTGAAACTCTATCTTCTTTTCTTACCATGCTTTTTCACTTTTCAAAATACTTATTACTTCTCAAAGCATACTCCTTAAAACTGAAACTCTATCTTCTTTTCTTACTTTACTTCTTCACTTTTCTAAATACTTATTACTTCTCAAAGCATACTCCTTAAAACTGAAACTCTATCTTCTTTTCTTACTTTACTTCTTCACTTTTCTAAATACTTATTACTTCTCAAAGCATACTCCTTAAAACTGAAACTCTATCTTTTTTTCTTACCATGCTTTTTCACTTTTCAAAATACTTATTACTTCTCAAAGCATACTCCTTAAAACTGAAATTCTATCTTCTTTTCTTACATTTCTTCTTCACTTTTCTAAATACTTATTACTTCTCAAAGCATACTCCTTAAAACTGAAACTCTATCTTCTTTTCTTACCATGCTTTTTCACTTTTCAAAATACTTATTACTTCTCAAAGCATACTCCTTAAAACTGAAACTCTATCTTCTTTTCTTACCATGCTTTTTCACTTTTCAAAATACTTATTATTTCTCAAAGCATACTCCTTAAAACTGAAATTCTATCTTCTTTTCTTACATTTCTTCTTCACTTTTCTAAATACTTATTACTTCTCAAAGCATACTCCTTAAAACTGAAACTCTATCTTCTTATTACTTCTCAAAGCATACTCCTTAAAACTGAAATTCTTTCTTCTTTTCTTACCATGCTTTTTCACTTTTCAAAATACTTATTACTTCTCAAAGCATACT
>CAMPDV010006618.1:0-25847 GCA_946699065.1 Loxodes magnus
GGTGAAGACTAATTCTAGAAATAACCTTAGCAGTTATCAATATTTGAAACATTTTGCAAATACTAATTCAAATTAAATCATAAGCTTTACTTTCCTTACTAGATCATGAGCAAACTTAAGAAAATGTCTAATATTTAGAAGAAAGTAATTTTATAGAGCAAAACCAAGAAGACCAATTCAAAATTAAGTAAATCGAAGTAAATGAAAACTAGATTTTGTATTAAAGCCAAAATAAGTTAAACAGAGATAGTAAGTTAGACAATCTTAAGAAGCTAAAGTAAAGATTAGCTTACATAAGTGAATTAAGCATATTATAAAAGCTATTAAGTTCTAATTCAAGTAATTTTGGAATGTAATAGAAATAGTTTCTCATATTATTATTTTGGGAGGCTTCTGCATGTGGTTTTCATACATAAGATATGGGTTTAGAAAAGATATGGTTGATACCGATAAATATTCTTTAGGAAGTGATGAAATAATTGAGGAATTCAATAGCTTAGCAAGATTTTTTACTAACTATAGAAGATTATAAGCATTCAGTTTCTTTGTCCTTAGCATTAGAGTAATCAAATTCTGAAGTTTGATTCCTCAAGCTTCATTAATTTCCAAGACAATACAAAATGTCTAGGAATAAATAAAATATTTACTAATTATGCTGATTAGCATTTCACTAAGCTGTGCATTTTTAGCTTACGCTAGATTTGGTAATGCCATTGAACAGTTTAATGATTTTAAAAAAGCTTTAGCTCATGTTTTCATTATAATGATATTCGAAACTGACAGTATGAGAGATAGCTATGATATGGATACTGCTTGGACTTGGATTTTGTATTTAGGTTGCCAAGTATTTGTAGCGTGAATTCTAATGAGTTGACTAGTAGCAATGATCTGTACTTACTATGATGAGGAAGACAGCAAAGTAGAGCTAAAAATTGGAAGATAAAAGAGAAGATTCCATTGAGTATATGAAATATGGAAGCTTTACAAAATAAAGGTAATTTAGATTAAATGTTTGCTTAAAAATAGAAGAAGAATATCATTTCTACTTGCATAAGACATACTTTACCAAGAAATTAAGTAATTCAAATAACAAAAATACGAAGCAAACTAATAAGCTAATCTCTATAACTTTGACTTAGATTTCTCAGAAGCGATGAAATAATCCGATGCTTGAAGTAAAAGTGTGCAAACTGAAGAAAGTGAAAAGGATTTGAATTCACATATTATAAGGCATTGCAATATGAAAATAATAAACTTTTTGATTAATCTAAATTACTGAATAGTCTTACTTGGTATAATCATTCTCAATCTAAATCAAAAGCAAGTATATTTTGTTAGAAGCTCAATTTAATTACCTTTGGAAAAATAAGTAATTTAGTATTTAAGGATAGAAGATGAAAGATATTTAAAGTCCCTAAGAATGAGTATAATGATTTAAATTTTTCTTAACTAGCTACTTTGAATAAGCTGAAATTAATGAGCATAAATACTGATATTTCAATTATGAAAACTATTTAGTAAAATAAGAAACTCTTGATTCAGGACCTATTTAAGTTACTATCAGATATTTTAATCTTAAGCAAAACTAAGTTTCTAATTTTAAAAAGTATTAAGATGAGAAAGGTTTAAACATAATTTTGACTATTCATCTGCCAAATCTTCTGATGAGGCGATTGAAACTATTATAGAGCTATAAATAGACTAGCATTATTATTATTATATTAAATATATAAAATGGCTTCTAAGAAATAACAGAACTTTGAACAAAACACTTAAACAGGAAAATTATCTAAAAAATAAAAAAGCGAAATAATTACTATGAGTGAAAGTGAGAAATATGATTGATATGACGAACATTAACCACTTGGAAATCTAGAATTTAAAAAACTTCCGACACAAACTCAAATAGAAATATTATCTAAGTAATTAAAAGAGTTTATGTTTAAAAATAGATACCTCACTGATAAAGTAGAAAAATTAGAAAAATTAATAACATCTTTGTTTGAGAAACAATATTAATCATCATAAGAAATAGAAAATAAACTGGAACAAAGAATTCTCCTAATTTAATAATAAAGTCAGGTAACGCCATTTTCGTTTTAACAGAATTAATCAGATCCTATGGAAATAGAAAATGAGGCCTCAAATTAAAATAAACAGTAAACATTAATTTAAAATAAGTAGTAAATTTAAATTAAATAAGTGTTACAAGAATAATAGTTTAAAAGAAGAATAAAATGTTACATGTGCAATAAATAACACCAATAAAAATACTGTTACTAACTAAGCGAAATTTAAAGAAAGAATAAATAAGATATTTTTAAAAATCTATTTAGTATATATCCAATTTAAAGAGGAACAATTTATAAAAAAAATTTCTTTAATTCTAATCTTAATCCTTGGAGAAATAATTAGGAACATAACATGCAAAACTAAAACTATTCGGAATATTAAAGGATAGTGCACTAATGAAGTGCTATATCGCCTAACTAATCTTAGTAAAAATTCATGACAAAATAATTGAGACAAGTTGATAGAATAGGCCAGATGGCTGAATACTAAGGCTTTAACAAATCTTTTCAACTTTAACTTTTAACTTTTATGAGGGAAAAGGGTTTAACAATAAAGGAGGATATATATTATACTTCATCATTATGAAGATATCCTTACAATTGCTAGAAAATTCATACGTCTATAATTTTAAAGCATGATTCAATAAAGAGATTGATCTATAGTTCTTCAGGTTCATCTATCCTCCTTTTTTGTAAATTAATATTATGTATTGTTGTTTCATCTCCTTAGGTATTACTCCCTCTTAAATCATCTTAGCTATCATTTTGCAAGTTACTTCTATTAATTTTTCCCAACAGCTAAAATTGTTCCTATTTAAATTTCATCAGGTCCTGCTGCTTTTAATTTCGCCAATTAATTAATGTTTTCTCAAATTTCATATTCGTTTACCACTATTTGTCTCTTACTTAAGAATTTAGTTGGTATCATATTATCGCAATTTTCATATAACTGCTATCATTCGTTCCTGAAAGTCTTAACATCTTCTTTTGATAAGGATATTCACTAATTATTTTTTCTATTAAGTAGGTTTTTTAGTTTCTTCCATATTTCTGTCAGGTTTATCTTTATTTATATTGTCCATAAATAGGTTAAGTTAGTTTTTTTTTCTTGATTAAATGTATTTTTGTCTTACTCTTTGGTATTTTCTATATTTCTCTTTTTGCTAATTTTAATTTATTTCTTCGTTGTTCTTAACTTTATTTTAATTGTTTGCTGCATTTTCTGAAAATTTTTAATAAAGCTGTGGTTAAATACTTACTAATGTAAGATGTAGAAATTTTTACTAAGCTAGAAATTTTATTTCAAGTATTTAAAAAGCTACCAAAAATTCGTTTAAAGAAAGAATCTTAAAAAATTGATCAATAACCCATAAGATGCAAGAAATGTTTTTAAAATACTTAAAAGAAATAAGAGATTATTAAACTTGATTAGAAATGCTAAGTACGTTTAAAATATAAAGAAACAGAGGCTAATTGAGCTAGTAGGAATAAAACTTAAAATTAATTTAATTTAGATTAAAGTTCAATAAGGATTAGCTTTAATAAAGATTAAAGACTAAACTTTCAAATATAAAGTTAAATTTAAATTAATATAGATAATTTATTATCAATTTGCTTAGTTTTTAAAGATTATATTTTAAGCGTAGTTTACTTAATTTATTTTCTATACTCCAACTAAAATAGTGAATTAATAAAGACTAATTTTTCTTCTTCGTATTTTCTTTCATATAATAATTTCCATTAGAACTTTATTTAAATTATTAATTAAAATATTAAAGAAGGTATAAATATTAATATCATTAATATAAAATATCCTTCGTATATAATTTTCAGTATTGCGAATAGTTCTTCAAATTTTCTTTAGAAATTTAAACTAGCTTATACTGAAATAATTATTTCAATTTCGGAAACTCCAAGCATTTAATCTTTATTTTCTTATAAATAGTGGCTTTTAAATACTCAATGCTATTTTTCCAGATTTCTAATTAAACTTTATTCTCTTTTAAAGTTTTTGCTTAGTTTCATTAAACCTATTAATAATGATTCTCTCAGATAAACTTTTTTGTTTCTTAATCTGAAAATTTATATAAAAAGTATCTTATATTACATGTTTAATGACTTTCCCTTGCAAATTATAATAAAATTAATTTTTCTAATTTCTTCTTTGTACTTAGTTAAAGCATGCCTCAATTATAACTCCTTAATATATATTATTTTTATCTTTATATTACTAAGTTATTCATTCTATAGTAAACTCTTTTTCTTATAAATAAAATTTTAAATTTATAAAGATTATGCTTTATATCTCCTAAATCAAAATTGCTGAAGAGACTGAATTCTATAAAGAACTAATTAGAACTAATTAAACATTTAGGTAGTTAATAAAAATAAATATAAGAAATACCAAATATAGAAATCTAAAGTTTCTTAATAAATCATTTTAATCATATAGAGTGATTATGAATTTATTGTTTATTATTAATACTTAAATATCTTTTAGTATATTGCCTTTAAGTTCCTTAGGGAAATAATTTTAAATTAATTCTTCATACTTCATATCAATTATTATAACTTTAACTCATTCATTTATAATTAAAATTTATTAATTTTCATTATAGCTAAGCCTGACTTAAGAGGTAAGTAGTTATTTTCTTTTATTATAGTAGTGGTTGTGGAAGAATTAATCCTTTGTTTTCAGTGATAATATATTTATAAAGCTTGCTAAGATTATTATTGCTACTATTATTTTAACTATTAAAAATCATTATATTTCTTATTATTATGCAATTCTTTGCTTTTCTCATTTTTGAGTTTAATGAGAAATAAAAACTCCAAGATAAAAGTAAAGAGAAGATAAGTGTTAGTCTATATCTTATAAATATGAAGATCTTTAAAGGAGCTAATATATTCTTACTAACATCAGAGCTTATTTAAAGAAACGAAAGCTACAGGAAGGCATTAGAGAAATAAATAAAGATGAAGCAATAAAAGGTTCATAATATAAATATTGCTTACACAATCTATGATAATTGTTTACAACATTTGTATGTATGTAACGATAAACAAGATAGAAGTTAATAATTAAAATACTAATAAACAAGAGATAAATAGAGAAATGATAATATTCAAATTATAAGCTATAAACTATTATACTAAAATATTTATTTCTTAGCAACCAACTTTAATTATAATAAGAGGGCTATATAGGTTATTATTTAATTTAACTATACAGTTAGATTAATATAATTTCATTTAATATTATGCTTTAACTACAAAGTATACAATTTTAGGAAATAATAAAACTAAGATAAAGTTTAAACCTTTAATTATTATGTAGAAAAATGATAAATATTTAAACTTTTAATTATCATTCTTTTCTATTTTAGTTGAGTAAGTTTATTATTATTTGTTAATTAATTTATAATTAATTATTTACAGAACTTTTATATTTTCCTGTACATAAACTAACTATAATTTAGTTAAAATCTTTTTTAAGAATTTAATCATTTAGTTCTTAAACTTTGCCTATAACCTAGATCAATATTATTCTAAATTATAGAGAGTTTAATAATTTTTTATTTGATGTCTTATAAAATTAGATATAAGCAAAATAGCAATTTAAATAACTAGAAATGTAAATAAATAATCCTTATTTATTAAATATATCCTATACTTTAAATTAGTTACTAAAGTAAATAAAAGAAAACTAAGTAGTAGTTAAATGATTATGCTTTATTAACTTATAGTTATGTAGTTAGATTGTTTTTATATATTTATTAGTTTCTTATTTATAATTATTAACTAAACTTAATTTTATATTTTTAGTACTATATAAAAAAGCCTTCACGCGGGCTCGAACCACGGACCTTTCGCTTACTAAGCGAATGCTCTGCCAACTGAGCCATAGAGGCTGCTAATTTATAAAGCATAATAATTATTTAAACTAAACATTGATATCTAAATTAAAAACTAGATAGCTTTTAAATTTTATATTGCTTTACTACATAAAAAGCTTAAAATAATCTTAACTATTTATATCTATTTAATGAAAACTAAATAGTTATAACTTAAGAACATTTCTAAAATAGTTTATTTGGTAGAAAGATACTTATCTATATCCCTTTATAAAGCTATAAATTAATAATTAAATTACATTAAGTTATCTACTTAAACAAATATAAATTTACTAATTAGCTATTTCTAAAATTTTAAAGGTATTATTACATTTAAATAAAGATAATTACTATTATTAACTAAGTTTATATTAATACATATTATAATAATTAATTTAAGCTAATATAAATTATTTAATTGTTATGTGAATATATTATTTAATTGCGGGTATCTAATAAATGTTTAAGCCAGTTAAATAAACTATCTTATATATCAAGAATTATTAATATACTCTCCATTTTATCTTTATAAACCTTAGTTATCTACTTTTGATTTGAGATAAATAATTTATATTAGTTAATTTTTTCCTTTTGAGTATGTAATAAAATAAATAATTTTTTTAAAGAAATTTATTTTTGCTTGAGAAGGATTTAAATAGAATATTTTCCAAAAGAAGTATAGAGATGCTCTAGCACAGTTAGTTCTAACTTCTCTTAAGTAAATTAAATAAAAAGTTAAATTCATTAAATATCTAAAAACTAGCATCAAAGATAATTCATAAAATTAGAAATAAATCTGAAATTCCATTACTAATACACTTCATTTTACTTTCTAAATAGAAGGAATTCTAAATAATCGAAATACCACTACAAGAATTATTGATTCGCATTTAATTTAATAAATAAGTTACTAATTAAGATTATTATTAAGTGTTTTCATAATTTAGCTTATTTATTTTACATTTAGTTAAATAATAATAATATTAAGGAAAGTTTAATTATAATTTATAAATGAACCATTCTAGCCTTACCTAATACTTCTGTTGTACATGTTATCATAAATAGTTTGGTTTTAGTACAAAAGCTTAGTATTAGATTTAATTTTAATCTAAGCATCTTAATAAATGTAGGTATTTTAAATAATTCCTTATATGATTTATTAAGCATTTTCCTTATATACTTATATTTATAGATTGTAATTATATAGCTTTAATGAGCTAGAGGTCTAACAAAATATAGATAAATAGATTAAATAAATATTTATTTAGCATTTGAAGAAAATGGTTGATAATTAAATAAAGTAACTAGGTATAGGTTTCTTCTTAATATAAGTAAGAGTATAAAACTATTTATTGCTTGATAGTTATGCTATTTAAGATTTAATGCTTTTTATTTAGTTAATTTATATTTGGCAATCAATTAAGGTTAGATATGATTTAGATGAATAGCCTATTAAATTATTAAATGTCATAACTATTATTAGTTTCCTACCTATTTAAGTGACACTAAAATTACATTTTTTAATATTGTCTATCATTTTTTGCTCCTTCGTCACTTGTAATTTGTATTAGTTAACTGAATCTGAATGGAAATGATGTTGAATAAATAAATAATAGTTGACTCTTATAGAATGAATATGATAGTATGGTAAAATAAATAGGTATAATTATTAAACAAATAAGCTGAACATATTAAAATGTAATAGCTATATAAATAATATTTATGGTTATGAATCTAGAAGATATAAAGTATCATTGTATTATTAATATGCTTAATATCTCTAGCCTTATACTTATTTCATTATCTTATTACTAAGTATACCTTAACTTACAAATAATAACGAGTAAATTAGTTTATTTATAAAGAGTCAAAGCATGGTTAATAGTTAGTTTCATATATATCATTTTATTTCTTTGGTAGTAAAGAGAGTCAATAAAATCTCAGTGGATAGAACTAAATAATTCAGTTATAGATTTGTTTGATACATCTGAAAATAATGAATTAGTTAAATCTAAACTAACTAGAATTTTACACTCCCTTAACTTTTATTTTAAGCAAGAATGTTTTATTCTTCAATTTATATAATTTCAGTCTTCAATAAATGATTCTTTCTTTTTATCTTCACTAATTCTTTTAATTATACTATACAAAATAGGATAATTAGACCTAATTAATTTTTTCGTCAAGCATAGAGATTCCATTAATATAAATCAAATATAAAATTTACCAAAGTCAGAGGATTATTTAATACTGGAAATTCTTTGAAAAATTTAAGCAAATTAATTTATATTCCTTTGAGAACACAGCAAACCAGAGAAAAATAAATTAAGGGCGTAAAATATTTAATTAAAAAGGAAAATAACTAGCAGCATTACTTAAAAATTATAATACACTAAGCTGAAAAAGATAGAATCAAGAATATTAAGAAATCAAAATATTTAATTCTCTAGTTTATCCAAAATCTAAAACGAAAACTGAAAATTCCGGAAAAGGTACAAATTTCATATTCTGGCAAAAATATATTTAAAAGTAAAATAGAAACTTATCATCTAAAATCATATAGAAATTAAGAGAAATTATTTATTTTCAAATCTAACTTAAGAAAGTTGATAAATATCCCATATAATTAATTAATATAAACGAGCTGCTTGTATACAAATTTAAAGTATAGATAATTATTAATTCTACAAACTATTTTCTTAATTCATCAAATACTTTAATAAAGAAATTTATTTTAGTAAGACTTATTAAACTAATTTCAAATTAAACCATTATTATCCCTTACTGAAATTAGTTTAATATTTATTTAAAAGAATTTTCGTAGAATATTGTTAAATATCATGCTGAAAAAGTTAAGCTTCTTTAAAAATAAATAAACAATTATTTGAAATAATAAAATCCTAGTATTTTGAATTATTAATAATTAAATGTTTGCATTATATAGAGCAAAGTGCATATCCATTATATTAGTTTGTTTATATCGTTTATTCTTTATTTGCCACTATAGCGTATGGCTATTTAATTTTTATTTTAGTTAATTTTGACTATGTAAATATCTTATAATTGTATAGTAGAAACATAATTGAATATAATTTAAAGGATTATAGCTATTATTAAAGTCATAGGAGTTTATACAAGATTATATAGTTTTATTCATTTATTTAGAAAATTAGTTAAAGGCTACTAAATATTAATTATGAGGCAACTCATTAAAATGTCTGATGCTATTTTGCTCTTTTTAAACCTTATTTATGTAAGTTAATCTTACGGTGTTATAAATTTCGCTATTTGCTACTCATCAGAAACTTAGAGTGTAATAAGTTACATTCATTAAGAACTGTAGAAATATTCTTAGACTTAAGATGAAAATTAAATTCTTATATATCATGAGATACTCAAAATCAGTGCCTTTCATGATATACAAAGATTAGAAACAAAAAGCTTTCTAGGAGTTCTTTCATAATAGATTTTTTAGGTTAAAACTAGTTCTCTTAGTTGCTATATGAATAAGCAAAGCAAAAGAATCTTCATTATATAAAGTGCTCAAGAAAAGAAGAATTTAGTAGTATTATTCTAAATGAAGTTCCTTATATCTATCCATCATATGAAAGTGAAGGAAGATTCTTAAATGAATTTTTGAAATATTATGATTTCTAGAACGTAATGACAATTTAGCAAAACTAAAATGAATATTACTAACCCATTAAATATCTAGACTAGTCTCGCATAAAATATAGCATCACTATTCAAGACAAAGTTAGTGATAATTTAGCATCTTTGCTAATGTCAGCTGGCACAACTGTTTTCATTCTTTCGGTAAATAAAACTCTAGCCCTTTAGATACTTCAAGTTGCTTAAGAAATAAAATTATAACAGTAAAATTTTGCATGAATCTTTGGCTTGCAGGGAAGTTTAATAATGAAATAAAACTAAAATAGTAGAAATAAAATCTTCGAAATGGTCTTCTAGGAATTCAGTCCTTTAAAGAAGATTGGCAAGATGAGAATTATATAAATTGGCATTACTTTAAACTTTATATAGAGAAATTAGCTAATTTCATATATTAACAAAAGAATAGCAATATTGATATTAGTATTCAATAGTTCAACTAAAAGTATTAAGAATAGCTAATTCTTAACTTAGAGATTATAAATAGGTAAGCTTCTCTTAATATAATAACTCATAATCTCTCTCAGGACCACACTTTTCAATCCACTTCTTCGCCTATTTGGCCTGGATCGTCGTAAAATCCTCCTCAGAACAAAATTACTCTTACTTTCTCCTATGAAATGAGTTTGCTGACTACTAAAGGTGAGCTTAATCCTGTAAACTGAGCTGTATAAGATACCATAAGATGCGGAGCAGAAGATGCAAATAGAAGAAAGGCATTACTTGATAATTATGAATTCAAAGCTTTTGGAGTAGATTATGGATAAAGTTGGTTCGATAGAGAATATTAAATGGAGCATCTAATTCCATATATTGATAAATTAGGAATAGCTCACTGTGTCAAATTTGCAGATTCTATGAAACCTACTTCCTATCTTTTGAACGAATACGGAGTACAAATTCCTTTTCTTTCGGTAAATTAAGATTCTTCAGATGCAGATTTTAAGTGATAAGTATTCAATTATGCTAATTACAAAGAATTTGGAAATACAATCCTAAAGTTTATATAAAGAAATAAATGGAAATAAATAGGAATCTATGTAGAAAATATTTCAGAATATAAAGCTATTGCAAACTACATTATAGACAGTATTCACTCTTATGATATTCATATCATTAGCAATCTTAATTTAAGAATTATTCCTTGGTTTTTAAGTGGGACCACAGAAGAAAGAACTATTAAGTATTAGCCTATAATTTAAGATATTCTGGCTAAATAAATAAGAATTATAATTCTGTTTGCTTGGGTGGAAACTTAAGTAGAGTTTGGAGTATAACTTTATGACGCAGGAGGAAGATAAGGAGATTTTATTTTTATAGGACACAACTCAGGTAACTATATTGTTCAAAATGAGCATGCTTTGAAGTTTGGAGTATAAAAATTAAAAAAATTATACGTAGGAAGTTGAATTTTCACTCATCCTATAGCATGATAATCAGAAATTGGACAAGACATGTATGAGCAATACAAAGTATGTGCAACGAGCTATATTCCAGACGGGCAATGTTATTTCTGAGATGAAGCTTATATAATAGCACATGCTTTAAAGGAGTTAATAAATAGCGGTTAGAATTACAACGATCCTCATATTATGCTTAACTAAATAAAAAAAATAGATTTTATAGGATGTAGTGGTAGAGTTTAATTCAATAGCTAAAACTTTAGAGCATATGCTTTATTTCTATTTAGAACTTTAAAAGAAGTTTATAATGTTTAATATGATTTCGTCTATAACGGAAAATTCTGTCCAGGCTTGCTATTGTCTGAGATTTCAAAACTCCAATTTTGTATCATGGTAGTATTTAAGTACCTTTAGATAATTTTAGTAAATATGAAGACTGCTCTTTCACAAATAGACATGTTTAAGATTATACAAGAAGTATTAAGATAAAAATAATAGTATTTCTAATATTAAGCATTATAAGCATAGCTACTTTTATTTTAGGAATAAGAATATGAAAATAAAAAAGAGTAAAGAAATTAGTAAAGCAAAAGCCTCAAACATTTTAAGATTATTTATACTATGCTATTATTATTATCAAATTTATCTAGTAAATCGCAATAGGACCTGATTTAGAAATCCTAAGCTAATTAGGTGATAAATTTATTCAAATCTTTGTTTTTGAAGTAAAAGGAAGAAACACTTTTTGGATTTTATTTTATTTGAGTTTCGGTATAGAAGCAATTTTTATAATAGCTCTTATTTTCTTTCTTTAAAGAATTGAATTAAGATGCAAGAAATATTTAAAAATAAAGCAAATTGGCTCATTTCTTTTTTCTTTACTACCTTATGTTGGAGACTTACTATTACTTCCTTCCTTTTTTGTTTTAACCAAAATTTACTAATGGGAGCAAGGTTTGGATAGAAATTTAGATTAACAAATAGATTTTAAAGAAACCTTTCTAATAAGTGACTGCCATTCAAGCTGTGGGACTTCTAAACATATAGCTTAAGTTAGCATATCTTTATGCTTACTATTAATAACGATACCAATTTCGATCTTATCAAAACCTCACTTTTAAGATATGAAATATCCTTATTTACACATAAAAATGAAGCCTAAAGCAATAATGGTAGAATACTTAATGTAGCTTTTATTAATTTTCATTTAAAGAATAATAAAGGAAGACAAAGAGTTTGAGTATGGAATAATCAGCATTATTATTTTACTAATCTATATAATATTTTTCTACCTCCAATGGCCTTACAATTATGACAGAATTAACTGCTATTAGTTCTATTTGCTAATTGTTAATCTTAACTTGTATATTTTCACTACAGCTGCCATTGCAGAAAAAACCCATAGTGCTATTATGCTTATTACTCTCCTGCTATTATAAATAGCTATTTTTACTATTTTCTATTTCCATCAGAAGAAATATACTAAATTTCTGTTAAGAACTAAAATAGACACTATTTCGTTATTTAGATTTGCATTCTAGTTTGGGTCTAAAATTTAGATGATACACTAGCATTTGAACCAACAAAGACAAAGAATTCAGTAACTTTGAAATGAAGAATAAAAAGGATAAATATCTCTAGTCAACTTAAGTCTAGAAAAGAAAAGTGTTTCTGAATAGCAAGAATAACTTTAACAAAGTGCATCAAAAGTTTTGATCAAAGCGAAAGAAATGTAAAATAAACTGAGCAAAACAAAGGAGATGCAAATATTTGAGCCTTAAAAATATAAGGCTAAAAGCGATGCTTAGCAATTTTGTAAGTAGATTTTACTAAATCAAAATGAATGTTCTGAAATTAGTATTTCATACAATTAAGTTTCAAGTGAAAAAAGTCAAAACATAACTAAGTTATCGTAAGGTTTTATATAGAATCAAATCTTCAGCCTTAAATTATAAAAGTTAAAGCAAAGATGATATAGAAGTTGAGGGACTAGAGAACTAACAAAGCATTTGATTAATAAATTTACTTTAAATGGAGAATGAAATTATAAAGCTTACTTGCTTCTTCCTAATTATTTCTATAATTTTATCTTCCTTTTTAATAATTGATTACTATATATAATAAAGCGGAAAGTTTCTCTCAAAAAGCCCAGTTAAAAAAGATTCATATCAGTCAGAATATAATAGCAAAATATACTTAAAGAATATAAATTATGCAAGAGAAAAGTCTTAAACTTTTAAGATACGTCAAAAAAAGAAGGAAAAATTGCATGCTTGATTTCTATAAATTAAGAATTAAAAAATTAAAATTTGTTTTCAGCAAATATGAGAATCAAACAGTTAGAAGCAAAGTTTAATTATTTTGCAGAGTTAACGGATAGAATATTTCTTTAAAATATAACAATGAATGATCCTAATATCAGCCAGAAAAAATTTCTTTATATAAGAGAAAAAAGTAATACTGATATTAAAGTAGAGTTAATCGTACTGTAAGATATTGAAGATATTTGAAATGAAAATGATAGCAAGAAAATTAAATGTTATGCCAATCGTTTAATAATCGATATTGTACTCCAAATGGATATTTTATACAAAGAAAATGTATAGAGGGAATTAAATTTGAGAGATATATAATTTGAGCAATAAAGAAGGAGTGAATAATACTAGGCAGTAAACTTAACCGAAGCGATATCCCAATAATAAAAAGGATGAGTTAGCATGAATAAATTTGTCTTTAAGGAAAGCAATCCAGACTAAGTCTGGAAATTCAAGATCTGACAAAATAATTTAACTTCATTATAGTTATGAACCTATTAGAAGTGAAATAACTATAATTCGCTATTATTATTTTTAAAATATAATAAAAGCTAGCATCAAAGTTATGGGTATAATTGGTATCTTATGTGAAGAGTAAATAATTTATTAAATAGTACTTATAAGATAATTAATAGTAACATTTACCTCTTAAATTTAGCAAGCTTTAATAAATAGTTTTATAGCAATAACTAATCATTTACGATTATTTTGCTTCAAAATAACTAGCTATTTTTTGAGTATAAGAGCATATATCGATAATTATTTATATTTATCCTATTTTTGAAGTATAAAAGCTTTTATTATTAATAGTTTAAAAAGTATTTTAGAGCAATAGATTGCTATACTCTACTAAGCAAATTAATTAAAATAAACTTAGTTTAATTCTTTTTAATTATAATATTAGTAAAATAGTTCGAAATTATCATGCTTTAAATAATAGGTGGTTGAAATATGATATTCAGATATAAATTAATAATAAAGAACTTTTAGTTAATTCTATAAAATGAACATTTAAGGTATATTTAGATATTAATAATTAAAATAGAATGCTTATTTAAAACTTGCTTTTATATAAGAAGAAATAAATTCTTACTAGTTACTCTTATGATTATATAAAACTCTTTTATATTTACTTATAACTCATTTCTTTATCCTGTAAGATTGAGTTATTCCAAAAATAATTAAATAACACATCACTTTTGTAATTTTCTCAATACTTAGAAAATTTTAGCTTTAGATAAATAATGAAGGATTAATTAAAAAATATTTTGGACTAGCAGAATGAAATTTATTAGTAATAAACGCCAAAAGGTTTTTGTATTTATGTTTTCATATTTAGTTTTTTATATATAAACATGCTTAGTTATTAAAAAATTATGGCTTGAAATTAAGTATTAATGTGTTCTATCATTTTAAAATCAGAGATATAGCATTTTAAAAAATTAAATTAGCTAATATAAATTCTTTAATAAAATCTTCATTATCGAGCTAAAAGTATAATAGAGGATTGCTACTATATTTTCTATTATCTTCTAACTTTTTTTATTAAGTTTTTTATAAATTAACCTACTATTAAAGATATTGTCTTGATATTTAATTTTTTAATTTATCTAATTTTATTTTAAACCTTTGCTGTAGTTAATAAAATAGCTTAAAACATTTATTTCTTCAATCTAACTAAGGTTTTAGTAAGGAATATCTTCCTAATTTTACTTTGTATCTTTAGATAATTATTTGAACTTAAGAAAATAAAAATTCTATTATTTTAAGTGTTTATAAGAAAATTTATATTTCTTAGGAGACTTTTTGTGCTATACTCGAATAAAATTTATGAACTTAACTAATCTTTCATAATTTTTTAATTTCACACTAGCAATTCTTTTTAACTGATGTCATGAGGCTTATTTCCTTAATTAAATAATAAGCTGTCTAATTTTAGAAAGATTCTAATTGTTTGTTTTTAAGATTTTTAAGTTGCTTTTAGTAAAATAGTTTACGTCCAGAAATCTCTTAAGGTTCTGTTTTCTATTTAAGTATGATTTTAGTTATATTAGAGTTTTATCTTGATATTCTAGTAAATAATGGTATAATAATTTGGATCTTAAGGTATGAAATGACTTAAGCTTAATATATAAAATACTAGATACTAATTATATATCTCAATTATAATTGATTTAAGCCTTATTATAAGTAGCAGAGTTTCCAAATTGGTTGTTATTTTAATTTATAAAGTGTTGTATAAATATTAAGGTATTTATAATATAATTATAATAAAGAAACAGTTTACAAATATTTCAGTAGACAAGAAAGGTATTTTAGAAATTTTAAATTGAGAAAAGAAATTTTAGATTAAATTAAATATTCTTAGTATTTAGTTTTAGCAAATATATTACAATTAAGCTAATTACAACTAATATTAAAGACCTATAAACCTATTAAGCTAAATACTTCCAAATTCTTTAAAATAATACAAGTTTCTATCCATTTTCTAAATATCAACTTAGAATATCATATATATAAATAAAAGTAAGAGCTATAAAGTAAGCAACTTTTATATCTGAAACATAATAAATATACAATCTTTTACATTAAGATATAGAGTTAAGAACATAATTGAAGAATTACAAATTTGGAGTTATTTTCATATTATAGAAAAAAAGATTAACTTAAAAAATAAAATGATTAAAGATTTGAATATTAATTAAAATATTTCTAATTTTTAATGCAATTATCTCTATTATAATTAATCCTTGCTACAGTTCTATTTTTAAGATATCTAATTAAATTAATAAACTATAATATTAAATCTAATAACTATAAATATATTATACTTAACAGTTATTATCATTAAATCCATTGAAGAGATTCTACCATTTAGTCTCTATAATATAATTCCTTTCAATTTTATTATTCTGAAGGAAAAATCAATAACAGGACAAGTACCTCAGTAGTAGAGCATTGGACTGCAGATCCAGAGGTCGTGGGTTCGACTCCCACCTTGTCCTTTTTTATAAATATTAAAAAATCTAAATAAATAACTTTTTATTTATACTGGTTAATTCTTATTTATAACTAATATAATAAAAACTAGACATCATTAGCTAAATACTTAGATACCAACTATATTATTAATTTAACAAATACATAAGCAAGTTAATTTCTTAATTTAAGTGCTAAGTTAAAAACCTAATTACTTAATTATAATTATAAAGTGCTTACATCTTAATTAATTTAACTATTTTTTTAATAAATTTAAATTACTGTTTATATGATATTTAATTATTATTCATTTCTATAAGTATTATCTCTTGCATTAATATTTAGTTTTAAATTTCGTTTTTCTAGTTTATTATTTTGAGCTTGCTCATAAAAAACATTTCGAAGATTAAATAAATTAAAATTATAGTAAAAAAGAAAGTGAAGCTTTCTAAGATGTAATAAGATATAGTTAACTAAGCTATTTTAATTATCATCGAAACCTTAACTTAGAAATAAATAGATCTATAGTAGAATAAATTATAAAATATAAATACTTATAAGTTGATAAGTTAAAAATAAACCTAGCTAATTATATCTTCATTTTAGTATAAATTATATTTATTATATATAAATTAACAGCCTCTATGGCTCAGTTGGCAGAGCATTCGCTTAGTAAGCGAAAGGTCCGTGGTTCGAGCCCGCGTGGAGGCTTTTTATTTAATAATAAATAAGATATATTATTAAATATTTAATTAATAGAATTTTAATTAAGAAAATATAATAAAAGTAAAAAGCTTATAAGCATATGACTTATGTAGCAATAAGCTGATATATTTATTAATTTTGAAATATTTATACAATTGATATAATTTAAAATAGATATTAAAGCCATAGAATAATAAATATAAGTCTTCTTTATTTATTTTAATAATCTTTTTTAAATTAACTATTAGATATTTTCCTATTTGATAATAAGTTTGATTAATACTCTTTTAAATAAATGTCGATATATTCTTAGTCTTTCTTAGTTGACATGTATTATAATTAATATCTATTAAAAATACTATTTTTCTTAATTTATTATAATGTTTAAAAATAAATAATCTAGTAACAATAAAAAGTTAAGCTCTAATTCATAGTCCTTTAATAATTACATAAAGCTCTTATCTAAAATTACTATTTACTCTTGATATTAGCATTAATTAAAGACTTAAAATAAGTTTTATACTTTAATAAAAATTAATATATCCTTAAATATCTTAATATTTAATATTTTAGATCAATATTTTTATCTAATTATAAAGATTATCATAATAGTTATATAGAAATAGTATAATTAGCATTGTTTCCTATTTTCATTTATTATTTACTATTTCCTTTTATATTATTTTAGCATTTCATTTTACATCATATTTCTACTAATTTATTTTTTAAACAGATATAATAGCTTTTAGGTATATCTAAGCAATAAGCTTAAGGTTTTATTATAATTAAATATATACGAAATACCAAATATAAAATTAGATATTTAACTTGATAGTAAAATTATTAAGTTAATTAGTTTTTATTAAAGTAGCTAAGCATAAATCCTATAAAAACTGAAAATTTAAATTAATTATATTTAGAATATCATATTTAAGTAGTAAACTATCAAACTAGCTATTGTTTAATTAATTTAAATAAGATTCTTATTTCTTATTTTTCTAAGGTGCTTTTAAGATTTTAATTAAGTTTGGTAATTTATAAATTAATTTAATTAAAGCTAATTTTGATATTCACAGCTGATTATTTAAAAAATTTAATTTACTAGAATTTATAAAAAGCTGCAAAAGTAAAAATATAAAAAGCAATTTAAATTGTAAATATAATTAATTATTTATTTTATATTTATAAATATATATTTCTAAATAAATAGCTAAATTATAATTAAAACATTACAATTTTATAATCAATATATCCTTTTGTTTTCTTTGTCCTATATCGCATTAGAGTAAGAGTTTTAAATATCTTTTATTATCTCTAAATTTTAAAGAGGTATCTAATTAGTTTCAAAATCTTGAAGGAAACACATCTGAAAGATCATCTGGTCTTGTAATTTTTTAAAGTTAGGATTATGGAGTATGCATTAATTAACTATAGTGGTTTCTGTTTGTAAAATGATTTAATAAAATCTCTGTTTCTTCATTAAGAGGTCATCCAGAGTAAACAGACAATAAGAACATGATTAATCATAAACATCTAAATTAATAATTAATCTTTTATAATTATTTATTTAAATACATTTACAATTAAATATTTTATGGATTATAAATGAATAAACTATAAAAGATAAATGATAATGAAATGGTTAGGAAATTATTTAATTTAAATTAGAATAGATTAAACAGCGATATAATGCTTATATTATATACTTAAAATTGTAATATTTTTTGCCTTTTTCAGGTTACTTTTATTCTTTTTAGTTTTATTATTTATTTGATGCACTTCTAAAGATTTTAAAATTAATCCTTATAAAAGTAAATAATTAAAATAGATAGTTATTTAAATTAACTAATTTGAAAATAAGCTTTTAAGTGATAACTAATCCTTGGTTATTACAGCTATTGGTAATAAAATATACTAAAATGTACAAAAGTTTATACTTAGTTAAAGAGGTTTGCTAATATTTTATATCTATAAAGAAAATGTAAAATTTTAATATTTTGATTATTAAATAGCAAAGTTTACAATTTAAAATAAATAGACTCTATATATAATATATTATAAAGATATTATATTAAAAATTTAAGAAATAGCGAAAGATAAATTTATAATGAGATTGAAAATTAAATAATTTTTCTTTTTAGCATATTAATTTAATAATAAGTAACATTAATTAAAAAATCTTAGTATTAATTTTAATTAAGCTTCATTTTAAATATTAATGGCTTAAATTATAATAATTTAAAAATTATAATTAAAAGCTTAAAATATTTAAACTTAGATTTATTAATTATTCTTTTAAGCTTTTAACTCAGAACAAATAAATTTAATCTTTAATTTTTTTAAAGTGTTTATAATGATTTTTATATGAGAAGTATAAGAAGCAGAGTTGCTAAATCTATAGCATGTTTGATAATAAAAATAATGAACTAAATAGAAAAATGAATGACTGAGTATTTATATATAAGACTTTATAATTATGTTGGTATTATTATTCTATAAAATTAATATTTTATATTATGATAAATAAAGCTAATTAATAATTAATATAATTGGCTATTAGCTTCCTTTTAAGTTTGATTTAGTTTATCTCATTCTTTAAATTATAATCATATTATAATCATTACATAATAGTTTTTAAAATATGAATAAACAACTTCTTTAGACTTTAATTAGAATCATATGATTAGATCAGCATCTCTATTATAAAGCCTCATTTATTAAAAGTTAAGAGCTATAAATAAAGTGTTTAGTTTAAAAATCCAGATAAAGGATATAAATGATAACTATTTCCTTATTTTATTTAACCTTTTACATCTTTAATATGCTTCTTATTATATATTAAGCTTACAGTAACTTAGTTAGCTTATTAACTCTATTCTTTATTTAGATTATTAAACTTATAATAAAATGAAAAAGTAGAGCAATTAAGAACTTTAAACTAAGCAATTTTATTTGGTTAGAATACTTAAACTGAGATAACTTTGTAAAGTTAATTAATCAAATTCTCTTAAGAAGTTATTAGGGAATTTAGGACTTTTGATGCTTAAGTATGAAATATTGAGTAACTTCTGTAACTAAATTCAGTTCAATAAAAGGAAAATAAAGAATACTTTCAAGTTAATAGAACCTTTACATTTAAAGAATGTAGATGATGTGAGTGGCAATGCGCTCTGAATATAAAGCTATAAAAATAGAGAATTTATGAAGTATCATTTAAAATTAATTTCCTAAATATCTGCAGCTTTATAAGAATAGGTATTACTGACGATTCCTTAAACTGAACCACTTTTGAAGGATAGTTCTACAACAAGCCAAATGGTTTTGCCATATTCACGGATAATGGATGAATCGGAAGTAGCTCAGTTAATAGAACTTATGCGAGAAAGACGATAGAAAAGAATTAAATAGTAACAATGGAAATAGATACAGAAAAAGGAACTATAAGCTTTTAAATTGACCAAAAAAAGTATTGAGTAGCTTTCGAATAAATAGATTTCGAAAAGAACGACTATTTTCCAGCAGTTTATTTAGATTAAGCAGGAGAAGAAGTTAAAATAATCAAATTTATATCATCAAAAAAACAGGAAAAATGAAAGATAACTTTAATTTAGATTTTATAAAGTATATTATAAATAAATTTTAGAACTAACATTATGTGCTTTAGTTATATTAACATTTAAGTAATTAAAATATTAATTATTAAAAATAGAAGCTAATATTTAAATTATTTTTATAAAATAATTAAAAATATAGAGAATAAAGAATAGAATTAGATATATTTACTAAATTTATTTAAACTAAATTAAAAAATTCTATAATTTCAAATATTCTTAAATATTAAATGTAGATTCATGAGTATTTTATTATTTAAGAAAAGAAATCTAATTTTAGTAATTTATAATACATCTGAGATTTATCAAGTTCCATTATAGATTAAAGATTACAATATTTACTTAATTGATTAAAAGAGAGAAGAAATAAAAAAATAAATATAAAATACTTTAGATAATTTCCTCCTGTTGAAGTGATAGGGCTACGTATATTTGTTGTAATTTTTCTTTAAAATTAAGAAAGGAAATAAAAGCCAAAATAATCCAAATATATATTTAAAATATTATATCACTTTAAATTAAATATTCAATTACCTGTTATTTAATCACCAACTTTAAATAATCTAATATTTTCTAATCAAATTGAAACCAAATTTTAAACTGCCTTTAACAGAAAATATACAAGATTTTATTACTCATAGTTACACTAGAATAATCTATTATATTTAATATTGTAAAATCTAGATAAGCTATAATAAAAATACATCATAATGCATGTATTTTATTTTTGAATTAGTATTTTCATATAAATAAATAAAATAATAAACTATAAATATTTAGTATTCTATTTTAATAATAATAAGATATTAATTAAACTTAAGAAAGAAAGTATATTGTTATTAATTTTTATCTTCTATTTTTATTATTTTTATATTTAAATAACTTTGAATAAAAAGATAAATATCTTACATTAAATTAAAATATAGCCTTTAAAGATATAAGATATTTTCTCTGCTCTTCATTAATCTAGCAGATTATATTCTAATAATTTTTTAAATATTTTAAATTTAGATTTTGATATTGCTTCTACATTTATTTAGCATAAAAATAAATAGTAAGTTAATTATTTTTAAAATTACAAATTATCAAATTTTCATTTCTTAAAATTAAATTTATTAATTTTTCCCTTCATTATAAAGATTTAACCTAAACTATTAATTCATATTTAATTTTAAAATGCTTAGCTTGCTAGAAATTTCATTAATACAAATAAATAGATTAATTTATGTGGTTCCACTATTATTAGGTTTATCTCGATAAAAGTTAATAATTTTCTCTTCTTCAAGTCTAAAAATCAAAAATTCAATTCCCTTATTATTCTTATGTCTTGTAATTCTATCCAAAGGTTGGAGAGAGGGTAATTGAGGAATTCCAAATCTTTTTGTAAATCCAACAGCTTATTAAGTTCTTTTAAATTAAAAAATTAAGAATTTAATTCATTTCACCACTGAAGGTCATTCCATTACAGGTCACGTGAATCAACCAAAGCAGTGGAAGACATAATATATTATGGGTGCTTAGCTTTCCCAACCTTTGATGAAGTTATCCTTTCTTCATCTCTCAATAATGGCCTAAGTTCTAGCAAGGTTCCCAAGGTAAGCAAGCTTAAACTTGGAAGCCTTCATTAATAATTAATATAAAGAATTAACTTAAATAAATTAAATATTATAAAGATCAAGTTGCTATAAGGTATATGAATATTTTTAATCATAAACAATTAATTAATTTGAGAATTTTTGTATTAATACATAATATAATTATAGCTTTAGTTATTATTATATAAGCTTAATATAGAACTTATGCTATTTTATTCCTAGGTACTTAAATTTTAAAATATATAATACTTATATTTAGATTCTTAATTTTGTACTTTATAACTTAATTTTTAGCAATTTATTAATCTTTTATTTTTAATGTTTATGTTGATAAAAGCAATAAATAAATATTTAATTATCTTGCTATTTAATCCACTAAAGATATTTTAGAAATGTCTTAGTTAGCTATCTAATTATTTAGTTATCTATAATTGAGGTATTGTGTAACTAATTTAATTTATGTAATTTTATATTTATTTATTTTAGTTTTTAAGTCTTTCAATTTATTACTTTATCAAACTTAGATTTATTCTTGTTTTAACCAAACTCTAACTGTAGGCATTCCTTATAAAATTTCTGCTTCTTGGGAAATTGCAAATGTAACTGTAAGATCTACATAGTCTTCTTCAGATTCACATAAATCTATTATCTTTTGACTTATTTTACTGTTATTTTCCTTTTCATTTCGTTATAAGAGAGCTCTTAGATAGATAGGCTATGAACCTTAAAGTACATCTCTAGTAATTAGTCCATAGGTATTTTCAAGATGTTCCAATAATTGCTTTAATGTTATGTCTTTGCCTAAATTTACGTTCCAACGATCCCATACTGTAATTGAGACTTTCTCATTTATTTTAACTTTCTAAGGAACACCAGGTTAACTGCATTGCCAAGCTAGGAACAGAAAGATTTAAAAAGAATTCCTAAATTTTTCAATTTAGCATCCTTTTGCAAATTTAACAAGTTCTACTGCTTACAAGCCAGCTACAACTGCAGTAGTAGTTACCAATGCAGGAATAATTCGCCCTATTTTAATTTTTACTTAAATTCAATCCATAGGTTTCAAAGAGTAATTCAAAGCTCTACAATTTGCAGCTGCTTGAATAAAATCAATATGGAAGTTCTAATCATCATCTTTTTCAAATTCCTAAGAAGTTAATTGTAAATGCTTTTATTATAAAAGAGCATCAAGTTCTTCTGTTGGGAATTAAATACTTTGCTATTCCAAACTTTCTCCCTTCTATTCTTCTTAATTTTCCTCACTTTCTTCCTTGTTCTCCTTTTTTTGTCTTTCTACTTTATTTTGAATTTGCTTAACTTTTTCTTCGTTTAAAACAAATTCAGGTTATTAAAATTATAAAGCTGCTTATCCAATATTCTATTTTTCTTAAGGATCTCTAACAGTTTCGGGTAATTATATTCCATAGATTTTTGCATACAAACAAGCATATGATCAAATAAAATTTTAGGCATGCTCATTTTCAGGTGTATACAATAACTCTTTTGGAGGTCGTTTAGGAAGAGATCAGAATGGAGTTCCTTATTTAGTAATTGTATTTAAGGGATAAATAGACATGAGCTATTTAATGTTATTAACAAATAGCTTTTGATATCTGTTTCTAGCATATTTTATACAATCTACGAAGTCTAAAGGCCATTCTTTTAGTCTTTTAATGGCAATTCTCAAATTCTATTTGTCTTATTAGCTTTAAATAAAATCTTTTTCCTCTATAATTTTGTTACAAATTTAAGGTTAAGTGGTAAATCATTTTCCAAATAAGTCTCGTGCTCATTCAACACAATGTATTGTTTCTTCAGGAAACATTTTCAAAGTGCATACTGGAATTTGGTTTTCTTCAATTGGATCTGATTAAGATGAATAAGATTCAGTTTTATAAGGAATAATCACTTAAACATGGCCTTTAGGACCGAGTGTGCCCGAATCAATAAGAGAAGTTTTAGAAGAAACGCATCTTGTATCTATATATCTCCTAGCTTAAACATTATCCAAAGCATTCATAACTATTGATTATTCTTCAAAAAATTTATCTGTAAAGATTCCTTTCGTTTCTTCATGCACTTTGTCAGTTCTTGCTACTATGTGATTTTTAAGTTTATCGTTCATTGCTATTGCAGCTGAAGCAGCAGTTTATGATTTGGCTTTTCTAAGATGCTTTTCACGAAACAAAAATTGTCGATTCAAGTTAGAAACTTCGATAATATCAGGATCAGTTATTGTTATTTAACCCGATCCTTCAATGCCAATATTAAGCATAGCAAAATTTTTTAATAGTTCGCAACCAATTGCCCCACATCCTACTAAAAATAACTTAAGCTACCTTAACTTATCACAAGTTTATTAACCTAAGCATGCTTATAATGCATAATCTCTATTACTTTTGTATATACCTTCTTAAATGTTCGTTTGTTTGGCTAAAATTTCTTCTTTTCCTTCTTCTAAATCTGGTAGTACTTCCAAAAAGTCTAAGTAATATAGCTATTATATAGGAACATATTTTTGAGTTAAAGATTTTAAAATTTCCTAAGCCGCAATCCCTCCTACAATAGCACATAGAGGACTGAAGGTTCCTTCTTTACAAACGAAAGCAAAATATTTCCATATAATTCTATGTTGCTCTTCTATTTAAATTTACTAATTTAAAGCTATTTATTCACATTTTTAAATGAAATTCTCAGCTTAATTTAAATTCCAAGGTTCAGGAATCATAAAATCCATGACTTAAAATGCTACATGAAGTATATCATTGTTCTGTATTTTTTGGAAATCAGAAATATATAAATTTTGCTCATAGAGTTTTGATGCCATTGCTTCTTTATATTTTCTAAATTTAAGAACCTTTTTTTATTTAACTTGCTTCATAATGCCATTTCCTTTTACTAAGGCAAAGATTTTGTACTGAAGCTTATTCTAAATGTGTTAGTATTTATTACTTAGATGCATTTTTATAATGAATCGTTTAATTAATCCATTCCTTATAACTAAGTTAAATAGCATAAGTCTCCTTCCTAAAGATTATGTTTTGATCCTTTTATGAGAGTAATAACACACTGCTCCTCCTATGAAATATCCTCTATAACAAACTATTATAGCTCTTCTCCATCACTATCCAATACCTCAAATTATTTTCCAAAATTGTTATAGATTCTTCCAAACACACCAAAAGCATCAGCTACAATAAAAGGAATATTATTAGAATAGCAAAAACTATCAAAAATTAGAATGCTTTGAGCTACACTTTCAGTAAGTAAAATACACTAATATTATTTAAATTCTGAAAGATCCATTTATCTGAGCTTGGTAATGGACTTGTATCTACTTCGACTTTTACATAGTAATTTAGTTATTAAAGTCTTTGCAAGCTAGCCATAGCTCTGTTTTAACCTATTTGTGTATCTTTTAAGAAAAATTAACTAGAAAGATCTTTGATGCTAACATTCTTGGTATCATGTATTACTAATTTTTTACAACCGGCAAGTATTATATTTTTAGCTATTTCTATTCCAACTCCTCCCATTCCAGAAACAAAAACAACTGACTAACTTTATTTTGCAACTGCTTCAACTCCCATAGCTCCAATATATCT
>CAMPDV010006619.1:0-17635 GCA_946699065.1 Loxodes magnus
TTTCATCTACAAGCATATCTTGACAAACCGAATACAGATTCGTAATTATTATATTATTACTAACATTTTGGATATTCTAACTTATATTTTAGGCCTTGCCACGAAAACTTATCATTAGATATTCTTTTCTTACTTTACTTCTTCACTTTTCAAAATACTTATTGCTTCTCAAAGCATACTCCTTAAAACTGAAATTCTATATTCTTTTCTTACTTTACTTCTTCACTTTTTTATAGGCTAACTTTCATCTACAAGCATATCTTGACAAACCGAATACAGATTCGTAATTATTATATTATTACTAACATTTTGGATATTCTAACTTATATTTTAGGCCTTGCCACGAAAACTTATCATTAGATATTCTTTTCTTACTTTACTTCTTCACTTTTCAAAATACTTATTGCTTCTCAAAGCATACTCCTTATAACTGAAATTCTATATTCTTTTCTTACTTTACTTCTTCACTTTTTTATAGGCTAACTTTCATCTACAAGCATATCTTGACAAACCGAATACAGATTCGTAATTATTATATTATTACTAACATTTTGGATATTCTAACTTATATTTTAGGCCTTGCCACGAAAACTTATCATTAGATATTCTTTTCTTACTTTACTTCTTCACTTTTCTAAATACTTATTACTTCTCAAAGCATACTCCTTATAACTGAAATTCTATATTCTTTTCTTACTTTACTTCTTCACTTTTTTATAGGCTAACTTTCATCTACAAGCATATCTTGACAAACCGAATACAGATTCGTAATTATTATATTATTACTAACATTTTGGATATTCTAACTTATATTTTAGGCCTTGCCACGAAAACTTATCATTAGATATTCTTTTCTTACTTTACTTCTTCACTTTTCTAAATACTTATTACTTCTCAAAGCATACTCCTTATAACTGAAATTCTATATTCTTTTCTTACTTTACTTCTTCACTTTTTTATAGGCTAACTTTCATCTACAAGCATATCTTGACAAACCGAATACAGATTCGTAATTATTATATTATTACTAACATTTTGGATATTCTAACTTATATTTTAGTGCTTGCTACGAAAACTTATCATTAGATATTCTTTTCTTACTTTACTTCTTCACTTTTTTATAGGCTAACTTTCATCTACAAGCATATCTTGACAAACCGAATACAGATTCGTAATTATTATATTATTACTAACATTTTGGATATTCTAACTTATATTTTAGGCCTTGCCACGAAAACTTATCATTAGATATTCTTTTCTTACTTTACTTCTTCACTTTTCTAAATACTTATTACTTCTCAAAGCATACTCCTTATAACTGAAATTCTATATTCTTTTCTTACTTTACTTCTTCACTTTTTTATAGGCTAACTTTCATCTACAAGCATATCTTGACAAACCGAATACAGATTCGTAATTATTATATTATTACTAACATTTTGGATATTCTAACTTATATTTTAGGCCTTGCCACGAAAACTTATCATTAGATATTCTTTTCTTACTTTACTTCTTCACTTTTCAAAATACTTATTGCTTCTCAAAGCATACTCCTTAAAACTGAAATTCTATATTCTTTTCTTACTTTACTTCTTCACTTTTTTATAGGCTAACTTTCATCTACAAGCATATCTTGACAAACCGAATACAGATTCGTAATTATTATATTATTACTAACATTTTGGATATTCTAACTTATATTTTAGGCCTTGCCACGAAAACTTATCATTAGATATTCTTTTCTTACTTTACTTCTTCACTTTTCAAAATACTTATTGCTTCTCAAAGCATACTCCTTATAACTGAAATTCTATATTCTTTTCTTACTTTACTTCTTCACTTTTTTATAGGCTAACTTTCATCTACAAGCATATCTTGACAAACCGAATACAGATTCGTAATTATTATATTATTACTAACATTTTGGATATTCTAACTTATATTTTAGGCCTTGCCACGAAAACTTATCATTAGATATTCTTTTCTTACTTTACTTCTTCACTTTTCTAAATACTTATTACTTCTCAAAGCATACTCCTTATAACTGAAATTCTATATTCTTTTCTTACTTTACTTCTTCACTTTTTTATAGGCTAACTTTCATCTACAAGCATATCTTGACAAACCGAATACAGATTCGTAATTATTATATTATTACTAACATTTTGGATATTCTAACTTATATTTTAGGCCTTGCCACGAAAACTTATCATTAGATATTCTTTTCTTACTTTACTTCTTCACTTTTCTAAATACTTATTACTTCTCAAAGCATACTCCTTATAACTGAAATTCTATATTCTTTTCTTACTTTACTTCTTCACTTTTTTATAGGCTAACTTTCATCTACAAGCATATCTTGACAAACCGAATACAGATTCGTAATTATTATATTATTACTAACATTTTGGATATTCTAACTTATATTTTAGTGCTTGCTACTTAAACTTATCATTAGATATTCTTTTCTTACTTTACTTCTTCACTTTTCTAAATACTTATTACTTCTCAAAGCATACTCCTTAAAACTGAAATTCTATCTTCTTTTCTTACTTTACTTCTTCACTTTTCTATAGGCTAACTTTCATCTACAAGCATATCTTGACGTAACGAATACAGATTCGTAATTATTATATTATTACTAACATTTTGGATATTCTAACTTATATTTTGGTGCTTGCTACGAAAACTTATCATTAGATATTCTTTTCTTACTTTACTTCTTCACTTTTCTATAGGCTAACTTTCATCTACAAGCATATCTTGACGTAACGAATACAGATTCGTAATTATTACATTATTACTAACATTTTGGATATTCTAACTTATATTTTAGTGCTTGCTACTTAAACTTATCATTAGATATTCTTTTCTTACTTTACTTCTTCACTTTTCTAAATACTTATTACTTCTCAAAGCATACTCCTTAAAACTGAAATTCTATCTTCTTTTCTTACTTTACTTCTTCACTTTTCTATAGGCTAACTTTCATCTACAAGCATATCTTGACAAACCGAATACAGATTCGTAATTATTATATTATTACTAACATTTTGGATATTCTAACTTATATTTTGGTGCTTGCTACGAAAACTTATCATTAGATATTCTTTTCTTACTTTACTTCTTCACTTTTCTAAATACTTATTACTTCTCAAAGCATACTCCTTAAAACTGAAATTCTATCTTCTTTTCTTACTTTACTTCTTCACTTTTCTATAGGCTAACTTTCATCTACAAGCATATCTTGACGTAACGAATACAGATTCGTAATTATTACATTATTACTAACATTTTGGATATTCTAACTTATATTTTGGTGCTTGCTACGAAAACTTATCATTAGATATTCTTTTCTTACTTTACTTCTTCACTTTTCTATAGGCTAACTTTCATCTACAAGCATATCTTGACGTAACGAATACAGATTCGTAATTATTACATTATTACTAACATTTTGGATATTCTAACTTATATTTTAGTGCTTGCTACTTAAACTTATCATTAGATATTCTTTTCTTACTTTACTTCTTCACTTTTCTAAATACTTATTACTTCTCAAAGCATACTCCTTAAAACTGAAATTCTATCTTCTTTTCTTACTTTACTTCTTCACTTTTCTATAGGCTAACTTTCATCTACAAGCATATCTTGACAAACCGAATACAGATTCGTAATTATTATATTATTACTAACATTTTGGATATTCTAACTTATATTTTGGTGCTTGCTACGAAAACTTATCATTAGATATTCTTTTCTTACTTTACTTCTTCACTTTTCTATATACTTATTACTTCTCAAAGCATACTCCTTAAAACTGAAATTCTATCTTCTTTTCTTACTTTACTTCTTCACTTTTCTATAGGCTAACTTTCATCTACAAGCATATCTTGACAAACCGAATACAGATTCGTAATTATTATATTATTACTAACATTTTGGATATTCTAACTTATATTTTAGTGCTTGCTACTTAAACTTATCATTAGATATTCTTTTCTTACTTTACTTCTTCACTTTTCTAAATACTTATTACTTCTCAAAGCATACTCCTTAAAACTGAAATTCTATCTTCTTTTCTTACTTTACTTCTTCACTTTTCTATAGGCTAACTTTCATCTACAAGCATATCTTGACAAACCGAATACAGATTCGTAATTATTATATTATTACTAACATTTTGGATATTCTAACTTATATTTTGGTGCTTGCTACGAAAACTTATCATTAGATATTCTTTTCTTACTTTACTTCTTCACTTTTCTAAATACTTATTACTTCTCAAAGCATACTCCTTAAAACTGAAATTCTATCTTCTTTTCTTACTTTACTTCTTCACTTTTCTATAGGCTAACTTTCATCTACAAGCATATCTTGACAAACCGAATACAGATTCGTAATTATTATATTATTACTAACATTTTGGATATTCTAACTTATATTTTAGTGCTTGCTACTTAAACTTATCATTAGATATTCTTTTCTTACTTTACTTCTTCACTTTTCTAAATACTTATTACTTCTCAAAGCATACTCCTTAAAACTGAAATTCTATCTTCTTTTCTTACTTTACTTCTTCACTTTTCTATAGGCTAACTTTCATCTACAAGCATATCTTGACAAACCGAATACAGATTCGTAATTATTATATTATTACTAACATTTTGGATATTCTAACTTATATTTTAGTGCTTGCTACTTAAACTTATCATTAGATATTCTTTTCTTACTTTACTTCTTCACTTTTCTAAATACTTATTACTTCTCAAAGCATACTCCTTAAAACTGAAATTCTATCTTCTTTTCTTACTTTACTTCTTCACTTTTCTATAGGCTAACTTTCATCTACAAGCATATCTTGACGTAACGAATACAGATTCGTAATTATTACATTATTACTAACATTTTGGATATTCTAACTTATATTTTGGTGCTTGCTACGAAAACTTATCATTAGATATTCTTTTCTTACTTTACTTCTTCACTTTTCTATAGGCTAACTTTCATCTACAAGCATATCTTGACGTAACGAATACAGATTCGTAATTATTACATTATTACTAACATTTTGGATATTCTAACTTATATTTTAGTGCTTGCTACTTAAACTTATCATTAGATATTCTTTTCTTACTTTACTTCTTCACTTTTCTAAATACTTATTACTTCTCAAAGCATACTCCTTAAAACTGAAATTCTATCTTCTTTTCTTACTTTACTTCTTCACTTTTCTATAGGCTAACTTTCATCTACAAGCATATCTTGACGTAACGAATACAGATTCGTAATTATTACATTATTACTAACATTTTGGATATTCTAACTTATATTTTGGTGCTTGCTACGAAAACTTATCATTAGATATTCTTTTCTTACTTTACTTCTTCACTTTTCTATAGGCTAACTTTCATCTACAAGCATATCTTGACGTAACGAATACAGATTCGTAATTATTACATTATTACTAACATTTTGGATATTCTAACTTATATTTTAGTGCTTGCTACTTAAACTTATCATTAGATATTCTTTTCTTACTTTACTTCTTCACTTTTCTAAATACTTATTACTTCTCAAAGCATACTCCTTAAAACTGAAATTCTATCTTCTTTTCTTACTTTACTTCTTCACTTTTCTATAGGCTAACTTTCATCTACAAGCATATCTTGACAAACCGAATACAGATTCGTAATTATTATATTATTACTAACATTTTGGATATTCTAACTTATATTTTGGTGCTTGCTACGAAAACTTATCATTAGATATTCTTTTCTTACTTTACTTCTTCACTTTTCTAAATACTTATTACTTCTCAAAGCATACTCCTTAAAACTGAAATTCTATCTTCTTTTCTTACTTTACTTCTTCACTTTTCTATAGGCTAACTTTCATCTACAAGCATATCTTGACAAACCGAATACAGATTCGTAATTATTATATTATTACTAACATTTTGGATATTCTAACTTATATTTTAGTGCTTGCTACTTAAACTTATCATTAGATATTCTTTTCTTACTTTACTTCTTCACTTTTCTAAATACTTATTACTTCTCAAAGCATACTCCTTAAAACTGAAATTCTATCTTCTTTTCTTACTTTACTTCTTCACTTTTCTATAGGCTAACTTTCATCTACAAGCATATCTTGACAAACCGAATACAGATTCGTAATTATTATATTATTACTAACATTTTGGATATTCTAACTTATATTTTGGTGCTTGCTACGAAAACTTATCATTAGATATTCTTTTCTTACTTTACTTCTTCACTTTTCTAAATACTTATTACTTCTCAAAGCATACTCCTTAAAACTGAAATTCTATCTTCTTTTCTTACTTTACTTCTTCACTTTTCTATAGGCTAACTTTCATCTACAAGCATATCTTGACAAACCGAATACAGATTCGTAATTATTATATTATTACTAACATTTTGGATATTCTAACTTATATTTTGGTGCTTGCTACGAAAACTTATCATTAGATATTCTTTTCTTACTTTACTTCTTCACTTTTCTAAATACTTATTACTTCTCAAAGCATACTCCTTAAAACTGAAATTCTATCTTCTTTTCTTACTTTACTTCTTCACTTTTCTATAGGCTAACTTTCATCTACAAGCATATCTTGACAAACCGAATACAGATTCGTAATTATTATATTATTACTAACATTTTGGATATTCTAACTTATATTTTAGTGCTTGCTACTTAAACTTATCATTAGATATTCTTTTCTTACTTTACTTCTTCACTTTTCTAAATACTTATTACTTCTCAAAGCATACTCCTTAAAACTGAAATTCTATCTTCTTTTCTTACTTTACTTCTTCACTTTTCTATAGGCTAACTTTCATCTACAAGCATATCTTGACAAACCGAATACAGATTCGTAATTATTATATTATTACTAACATTTTGGATATTCTAACTTATATTTTAGTGCTTGCTACTTAAACTTATCATTAGATATTCTTTTCTTACTTTACTTCTTCACTTTTCTAAATACTTATTACTTCTCAAAGCATACTCCTTAAAACTGAAATTCTATCTTCTTTTCTTACTTTACTTCTTCACTTTTCTATAGGCTAACTTTCATCTACAAGCATATCTTGACGTAACGAATACAGATTCGTAATTATTACATTATTACTAACATTTTGGATATTCTAACTTATATTTTGGTGCTTGCTACGAAAACTTATCATTAGATATTCTTTTCTTACTTTACTTCTTCACTTTTCTATAGGCTAACTTTCATCTACAAGCATATCTTGACGTAACGAATACAGATTCGTAATTATTACATTATTACTAACATTTTGGATATTCTAACTTATATTTTAGTGCTTGCTACTTAAACTTATCATTAGATATTCTTTTCTTACTTTACTTCTTCACTTTTCTAAATACTTATTACTTCTCAAAGCATACTCCTTAAAACTGAAATTCTATCTTCTTTTCTTACTTTACTTCTTCACTTTTCTATAGGCTAACTTTCATCTACAAGCATATCTTGACAAACCGAATACAGATTCGTAATTATTATATTATTACTAACATTTTGGATATTCTAACTTATATTTTGGTGCTTGCTACGAAAACTTATCATTAGATATTCTTTTCTTACTTTACTTCTTCACTTTTCTATAGGCTAACTTTCATCTACAAGCATATCTTGACGTAACGAATACAGATTCGTAATTATTACATTATTACTAACATTTTGGATATTCTAACTTATATTTTAGTGCTTGCTACTTAAACTTATCATTAGATATTCTTTTCTTACTTTACTTCTTCACTTTTCTAAATACTTATTACTTCTCAAAGCATACTCCTTAAAACTGAAATTCTATCTTCTTTTCTTACTTTACTTCTTCACTTTTCTATAGGCTAACTTTCATCTACAAGCATATCTTGACAAACCGAATACAGATTCGTAATTATTATATTATTACTAACATTTTGGATATTCTAACTTATATTTTAGTGCTTGCTACTTAAACTTATCATTAGATATTCTTTTCTTACTTTACTTCTTCACTTTTCTATAGGCTAACTTTCATCTACAAGCATATCTTGACAAACCGAATACAGATTCGTAATTATTATATTATTACTAACATTTTGGATATTCTAACTTATATTTTAGTGCTTGCTACTTAAACTTATCATTAGATATTCTTTTCTTACTTTACTTCTTCACTTTTCTAAATACTTATTACTTCTCAAAGCATACTCCTTAAAACTGAAATTCTATCTTCTTTTCTTACTTTACTTCTTCACTTTTCTATAGGCTAACTTTCATCTACAAGCATATCTTGACAAACCGAATACAGATTCGTAATTATTATATTATTACTAACATTTTGGATATTCTAACTTATATTTTGGTGCTTGCTACGAAAACTTATCATTAGATATTCTTTTCTTACTTTACTTCTTCACTTTTCTATAGGCTAACTTTCATCTACAAGCATATCTTGACGTAACGAATACAGATTCGTAATTATTACATTATTACTAACATTTTGGATATTCTAACTTATATTTTAGTGCTTGCTACTTAAACTTATCATTAGATATTCTTTTCTTACTTTACTTCTTCACTTTTCTAAATACTTATTACTTCTCAAAGCATACTCCTTAAAACTGAAATTCTATCTTCTTTTCTTACTTTACTTCTTCACTTTTCTATAGGCTAACTTTCATCTACAAGCATATCTTGACAAACCGAATACAGATTCGTAATTATTATATTATTACTAACATTTTGGATATTCTAACTTATATTTTAGTGCTTGCTACTTAAACTTATCATTAGATATTCTTTTCTTACTTTACTTCTTCACTTTTCTAAATACTTATTACTTCTCAAAGCATACTCCTTAAAACTGAAATTCTATCTTCTTTTCTTACTTTACTTCTTCACTTTTCTATAGGCTAACTTTCATCTACAAGCATATCTTGACGTAACGAATACAGATTCGTAATTATTACATTATTACTAACATTTTGGATATTCTAACTTATATTTTGGTGCTTGCTACGAAAACTTATCATTAGATATTCTTTTCTTACTTTACTTCTTCACTTTTCTATAGGCTAACTTTCATCTACAAGCATATCTTGACGTAACGAATACAGATTCGTAATTATTACATTATTACTAACATTTTGGATATTCTAACTTATATTTTAGTGCTTGCTACTTAAACTTATCATTAGATATTCTTTTCTTACTTTACTTCTTCACTTTTCTAAATACTTATTACTTCTCAAAGCATACTCCTTAAAACTGAAATTCTATCTTCTTTTCTTACTTTACTTCTTCACTTTTCTATAGGCTAACTTTCATCTACAAGCATATCTTGACAAACCGAATACAGATTCGTAATTATTATATTATTACTAACATTTTGGATATTCTAACTTATATTTTGGTGCTTGCTACGAAAACTTATCATTAGATATTCTTTTCTTACTTTACTTCTTCACTTTTCTAAATACTTATTACTTCTCAAAGCATACTCCTTAAAACTGAAATTCTATCTTCTTTTCTTACTTTACTTCTTCACTTTTCTATAGGCTAACTTTCATCTACAAGCATATCTTGACAAACCGAATACAGATTCGTAATTATTATATTATTACTAACATTTTGGATATTCTAACTTATATTTTAGTGCTTGCTACTTAAACTTATCATTAGATATTCTTTTCTTACTTTACTTCTTCACTTTTCTAAATACTTATTACTTCTCAAAGCATACTCCTTAAAACTGAAATTCTATCTTCTTTTCTTACTTTACTTCTTCACTTTTCTATAGGCTAACTTTCATCTACAAGCATATCTTGACAAACCGAATACAGATTCGTAATTATTATATTATTACTAACATTTTGGATATTCTAACTTATATTTTGGTGCTTGCTACGAAAACTTATCATTAGATATTCTTTTCTTACTTTACTTCTTCACTTTTCTAAATACTTATTACTTCTCAAAGCATACTCCTTAAAACTGAAATTCTATCTTCTTTTCTTACTTTACTTCTTCACTTTTCTATAGGCTAACTTTCATCTACAAGCATATCTTGACAAACCGAATACAGATTCGTAATTATTATATTATTACTAACATTTTGGATATTCTAACTTATATTTTGGTGCTTGCTACGAAAACTTATCATTAGATATTCTTTTCTTACTTTACTTCTTCACTTTTCTAAATACTTATTACTTCTCAAAGCATACTCCTTAAAACTGAAATTCTATCTTCTTTTCTTACTTTACTTCTTCACTTTTCTATAGGCTAACTTTCATCTACAAGCATATCTTGACAAACCGAATACAGATTCGTAATTATTATATTATTACTAACATTTTGGATATTCTAACTTATATTTTAGTGCTTGCTACTTAAACTTATCATTAGATATTCTTTTCTTACTTTACTTCTTCACTTTTCTAAATACTTATTACTTCTCAAAGCATACTCCTTAAAACTGAAATTCTATCTTCTTTTCTTACTTTACTTCTTCACTTTTCTATAGGCTAACTTTCATCTACAAGCATATCTTGACGTAACGAATACAGATTCGTAATTATTACATTATTACTAACATTTTGGATATTCTAACTTATATTTTGGTGCTTGCTACGAAAACTTATCATTAGATATTCTTTTCTTACTTTACTTCTTCACTTTTCTATAGGCTAACTTTCATCTACAAGCATATCTTGACGTAACGAATACAGATTCGTAATTATTACATTATTACTAACATTTTGGATATTCTAACTTATATTTTAGTGCTTGCTACTTAAACTTATCATTAGATATTCTTTTCTTACTTTACTTCTTCACTTTTCTAAATACTTATTACTTCTCAAAGCATACTCCTTAAAACTGAAATTCTATCTTCTTTTCTTACTTTACTTCTTCACTTTTCTATAGGCTAACTTTCATCTACAAGCATATCTTGACAAACCGAATACAGATTCGTAATTATTATATTATTACTAACATTTTGGATATTCTAACTTATATTTTGGTGCTTGCTACGAAAACTTATCATTAGATATTCTTTTCTTACTTTACTTCTTCACTTTTCTAAATACTTATTACTTCTCAAAGCATACTCCTTAAAACTGAAATTCTATCTTCTTTTCTTACTTTACTTCTTCACTTTTCTATAGGCTAACTTTCATCTACAAGCATATCTTGACAAACCGAATACAGATTCGTAATTATTATATTATTACTAACATTTTGGATATTCTAACTTATATTTTAGTGCTTGCTACTTAAACTTATCATTAGATATTCTTTTCTTACTTTACTTCTTCACTTTTCTAAATACTTATTACTTCTCAAAGCATACTCCTTAAAACTGAAATTCTATCTTCTTTTCTTACTTTACTTCTTCACTTTTCTATAGGCTAACTTTCATCTACAAGCATATCTTGACAAACCGAATACAGATTCGTAATTATTATATTATTACTAACATTTTGGATATTCTAACTTATATTTTGGTGCTTGCTACGAAAACTTATCATTAGATATTCTTTTCTTACTTTACTTCTTCACTTTTCTAAATACTTATTACTTCTCAAAGCATACTCCTTAAAACTGAAATTCTATCTTCTTTTCTTACTTTACTTCTTCACTTTTCTATAGGCTAACTTTCATCTACAAGCATATCTTGACAAACCGAATACAGATTCGTAATTATTATATTATTACTAACATTTTGGATATTCTAACTTATATTTTAGTGCTTGCTACTTAAACTTATCATTAGATATTCTTTTCTTACTTTACTTCTTCACTTTTCTAAATACTTATTACTTCTCAAAGCATACTCCTTAAAACTGAAATTCTATCTTCTTTTCTTACTTTACTTCTTCACTTTTCTATAGGCTAACTTTCATCTACAAGCATATCTTGACAAACCGAATACAGATTCGTAATTATTATATTATTACTAACATTTTGGATATTCTAACTTATATTTTGGTGCTTGCTACGAAAACTTATCATTAGATATTCTTTTCTTACTTTACTTCTTCACTTTTCTATAGGCTAACTTTCATCTACAAGCATATCTTGACGTAACGAATACAGATTCGTAATTATTACATTATTACTAACATTTTGGATATTCTAACTTATATTTTAGTGCTTGCTACTTAAACTTATCATTAGATATTCTTTTCTTACTTTACTTCTTCACTTTTCTAAATACTTATTACTTCTCAAAGCATACTCCTTAAAACTGAAATTCTATCTTCTTTTCTTACTTTACTTCTTCACTTTTCTATAGGCTAACTTTCATCTACAAGCATATCTTGACAAACCGAATACAGATTCGTAATTATTATATTATTACTAACATTTTGGATATTCTAACTTATATTTTAGTGCTTGCTACTTAAACTTATCATTAGATATTCTTTTCTTACTTTACTTCTTCACTTTTCTATAGGCTAACTTTCATCTACAAGCATATCTTGACAAACCGAATACAGATTCGTAATTATTATATTATTACTAACATTTTGGATATTCTAACTTATATTTTAGTGCTTGCTACTTAAACTTATCATTAGATATTCTTTTCTTACTTTACTTCTTCACTTTTCTAAATACTTATTACTTCTCAAAGCATACTCCTTAAAACTGAAATTCTATCTTCTTTTCTTACTTTACTTCTTCACTTTTCTATAGGCTAACTTTCATCTACAAGCATATCTTGACAAACCGAATACAGATTCGTAATTATTATATTATTACTAACATTTTGGATATTCTAACTTATATTTTGGTGCTTGCTACGAAAACTTATCATTAGATATTCTTTTCTTACTTTACTTCTTCACTTTTCTATAGGCTAACTTTCATCTACAAGCATATCTTGACGTAACGAATACAGATTCGTAATTATTACATTATTACTAACATTTTGGATATTCTAACTTATATTTTAGTGCTTGCTACTTAAACTTATCATTAGATATTCTTTTCTTACTTTACTTCTTCACTTTTCTAAATACTTATTACTTCTCAAAGCATACTCCTTAAAACTGAAATTCTATCTTCTTTTCTTACTTTACTTCTTCACTTTTCTATAGGCTAACTTTCATCTACAAGCATATCTTGACAAACCGAATACAGATTCGTAATTATTATATTATTACTAACATTTTGGATATTCTAACTTATATTTTAGTGCTTGCTACTTAAACTTATCATTAGATATTCTTTTCTTACTTTACTTCTTCACTTTTCTATAGGCTAACTTTCATCTACAAGCATATCTTGACAAACCGAATACAGATTCGTAATTATTATATTATTACTAACATTTTGGATATTCTAACTTATATTTTGGTGCTTGCTACGAAAACTTATCATTAGATATTCTTTTCTTACTTTACTTCTTCACTTTTCTATAGGCTAACTTTCATCTACAAGCATATCTTGACGTAACGAATACAGATTCGTAATTATTACATTATTACTAACATTTTGGATATTCTAACTTATATTTTAGTGCTTGCTACTTAAACTTATCATTAGATATTCTTTTCTTACTTTACTTCTTCACTTTTCTAAATACTTATTACTTCTCAAAGCATACTCCTTAAAACTGAAATTCTATCTTCTTTTCTTACTTTACTTCTTCACTTTTCTATAGGCTAACTTTCATCTACAAGCATATCTTGACAAACCGAATACAGATTCGTAATTATTATATTATTACTAACATTTTGGATATTCTAACTTATATTTTAGTGCTTGCTACTTAAACTTATCATTAGATATTCTTTTCTTACTTTACTTCTTCACTTTTCTAAATACTTATTACTTCTCAAAGCATACTCCTTAAAACTGAAATTCTATCTTCTTTTCTTACTTTACTTCTTCACTTTTCTATAGGCTAACTTTCATCTACAAGCATATCTTGACAAACCGAATACAGATTCGTAATTATTATATTATTACTAACATTTTGGATATTCTAACTTATATTTTAGTGCTTGCTACTTAAACTTATCATTAGATATTCTTTTCTTACTTTACTTCTTCACTTTTCTATAGGCTAACTTTCATCTACAAGCATATCTTGACAAACCGAATACAGATTCGTAATTATTATATTATTACTAACATTTTGGATATTCTAACTTATATTTTGGTGCTTGCTACGAAAACTTATCATTAGATATTCTTTTCTTACTTTACTTCTTCACTTTTCTATAGGCTAACTTTCATCTACAAGCATATCTTGACGTAACGAATACAGATTCGTAATTATTACATTATTACTAACATTTTGGATATTCTAACTTATATTTTAGTGCTTGCTACTTAAACTTATCATTAGATATTCTTTTCTTACTTTACTTCTTCACTTTTCTAAATACTTATTACTTCTCAAAGCATACTCCTTAAAACTGAAATTCTATCTTCTTTTCTTACTTTACTTCTTCACTTTTCTATAGGCTAACTTTCATCTACAAGCATATCTTGACAAACCGAATACAGATTCGTAATTATTATATTATTACTAACATTTTGGATATTCTAACTTATATTTTGGTGCTTGCTACGAAAACTTATCATTAGATATTCTTTTCTTACTTTACTTCTTCACTTTTCTATAGGCTAACTTTCATCTACAAGCATATCTTGACGTAACGAATACAGATTCGTAATTATTACATTATTACTAACATTTTGGATATTCTAACTTATATTTTAGTGCTTGCTACTTAAACTTATCATTAGATATTCTTTTCTTACTTTACTTCTTCACTTTTCTAAATACTTATTACTTCTCAAAGCATACTCCTTAAAACTGAAATTCTATCTTCTTTTCTTACTTTACTTCTTCACTTTTCTATAGGCTAACTTTCATCTACAAGCATATCTTGACAAACCGAATACAGATTCGTAATTATTATATTATTACTAACATTTTGGATATTCTAACTTATATTTTAGTGCTTGCTACTTAAACTTATCATTAGATATTCTTTTCTTACTTTACTTCTTCACTTTTCTAAATACTTATTACTTCTCAAAGCATACTCCTTAAAACTGAAATTCTATCTTCTTTTCTTACTTTACTTCTTCACTTTTCTATAGGCTAACTTTCATCTACAAGCATATCTTGACGTAACGAATACAGATTCGTAATTATTACATTATTACTAACATTTTGGATATTCTAACTTATATTTTGGTGCTTGCTACGAAAACTTATCATTAGATATTCTTTTCTTACTTTACTTCTTCACTTTTCTATAGGCTAACTTTCATCTACAAGCATATCTTGACGTAACGAATACAGATTCGTAATTATTACATTATTACTAACATTTTGGATATTCTAACTTATATTTTAGTGCTTGCTACTTAAACTTATCATTAGATATTCTTTTCTTACTTTACTTCTTCACTTTTCTAAATACTTATTACTTCTCAAAGCATACTCCTTAAAACTGAAATTCTATCTTCTTTTCTTACTTTACTTCTTCACTTTTCTATAGGCTAACTTTCATCTACAAGCATATCTTGACAAACCGAATACAGATTCGTAATTATTATATTATTACTAACATTTTGGATATTCTAACTTATATTTTGGTGCTTGCTACGAAAACTTATCATTAGATATTCTTTTCTTACTTTACTTCTTCACTTTTCTAAATACTTATTACTTCTCAAAGCATACTCCTTAAAACTGAAATTCTATCTTCTTTTCTTACTTTACTTCTTCACTTTTCTATAGGCTAACTTTCATCTACAAGCATATCTTGACGTAACGAATACAGATTCGTAATTATTACATTATTACTAACATTTTGGATATTCTAACTTATATTTTAGTGCTTGCTACTTAAACTTATCATTAGATATTCTTTTCTTACTTTACTTCTTCACTTTTCTAAATACTTATTACTTCTCAAAGCATACTCCTTAAAACTGAAATTCTATCTTCTTTTCTTACTTTACTTCTTCACTTTTCTATAGGCTAACTTTCATCTACAAGCATATCTTGACAAACCGAATACAGATTCGTAATTATTATATTATTACTAACATTTTGGATATTCTAACTTATATTTTAGTGCTTGCTACTTAAACTTATCATTAGATATTCTTTTCTTACTTTACTTCTTCACTTTTCTAAATACTTATTACTTCTCAAAGCATACTCCTTAAAACTGAAATTCTATCTTCTTTTCTTACTTTACTTCTTCACTTTTCTATAGGCTAACTTTCATCTACAAGCATATCTTGACGTAACGAATACAGATTCGTAATTATTACATTATTACTAACATTTTGGATATTCTAACTTATATTTTGGTGCTTGCTACGAAAACTTATCATTAGATATTCTTTTCTTACTTTACTTCTTCACTTTTCTATAGGCTAACTTTCATCTACAAGCATATCTTGACGTAACGAATACAGATTCGTAATTATTACATTATTACTAACATTTTGGATATTCTAACTTATATTTTAGTGCTTGCTACTTAAACTTATCATTAGATATTCTTTTCTTACTTTACTTCTTCACTTTTCTATAGGCTAACTTTCATCTACAAGCATATCTTGACGTAACGAATACAGATTCGTAATTATTACATTATTACTAACATTTTGGATATTCTAACTTATATTTTAGTGCTTGCTACTTAAACTTATCATTAGATATTCTTTTCTTACTTTACTTCTTCACTTTTCTATAGGCTAACTTTCATCTACAAGCATATCTTGACAAACCGAATACAGATTCGTAATTATTATATTATTACTAACATTTTGGATATTCTAACTTATATTTTAGGCCTTGCCACGAAAACTTATCATTAGATATTCTTTTCTTACTTTACTTCTTCACTTTTCTAAATACTTATTACTTCTCAAAGCATACTCCTTAAAACTGAAATTCTATCTTCTTTTCTTACTTTACTTCTTCACTTTTCTATAGGCTAACTTTCATCTACAAGCATATCTTGACGTAACGAATACAGATTCGTAATTATTACATTATTACTAACATTTTGGATATTCTAACTTATATTTTGGTGCTTGCTACGAAAACTTATCATTAGATATTCTTTTCTTACTTTACTTCTTCACTTTTCTATAGGCTAACTTTCATCTACAAGCATATCTTGACAAACCGAATACAGATTCGTAATTATTATATTATTACTAACATTTTGGATATTCTAACTTATATTTTGGTGCTTGCTACGAAAACTTATCATTAGATATTCTTTTCTTACTTTACTTCTTCACTTTTCTATAGGCTAACTTTCATCTACAAGCATATCTTGACGTAACGAATACAGATTCGTAATTATTACATTATTACTAACATTTTGGATATTCTAACTTATATTTTAGTGCTTGCTACTTAAACTTATCATTAGATATTCTTTTCTTACTTTACTTCTTCACTTTTCTAAATACTTATTACTTCTCAAAGCATACTCCTTAAAACTGAAATTCTATCTTCTTTTCTTACTTTACTTCTTCACTTTTCTATAGGCTAACTTTCATCTACAAGCATATCTTGACAAACCGAAT
>CAMPDV010006620.1:0-18273 GCA_946699065.1 Loxodes magnus
TATTAATAAAATTTTCGACTTTTCATTTTTACTCTTTGACTATTCTTTTTTCGACACCTAATTTCGAAATTTTTAAAATATCTTTACTCTCTCTTTCTAAAAGATATTTATGAACATTTTTCTTCTTTGCACTTATTTATATAATTTTCGACTTCTCATTTTTACTCTTTGACTATTCTTTTTTCGACACCTAATTTCGAAATTTTTAAAATATCTTTACTCTCTCTTTCTAAAAGATATTTATGAACATTTTTCTTCTTTGCACTTATTAATATAATTTTCGACTTTTCATTTTTACTCTTTGACTATTCTTTTTTCGACACCTAATTTCGAAATTTTTAAAATATCTTTACTCTCTCTTTCTAAAAGATATTTATGAACATTTTTCATTTTCATACTTTTTTTAATAATTTTCGACTTCTCATTTTTACTCTTTGACTATTCTTTTTTCGACACCTAATTTCGAAATTTTTAAAATATCTTTACTCTCTCTTTCTAAAAGATATTTATGAACATTTTTCTTCTTTGCACTTATTAATAAAATTTTCGACTTCTCATTTTTACTCTTTGACTATTCTTTTTTCGACACCTAATTTCGAAATTTTTAAAATATCTTTACTCTCTCTTTCTAAAAGATATTTATGAACATTTTTCTTCTTTGTACTTATTTATATAATTTTCGACTTTTCATTTTTACTCTTTGACTATTCTTTTTTCGACACCTAATTTCGAAATTTTTAAAATATCTTTACTCTCTCTTTCTAAAAGATATTTATGAACATTTTACTTCTTTGCACTTATTTATATAATTTTCGACTTTTCATTTTTACTCTTTGACTATTCTTTTTTCGACACCTAATTTCGAAATTTTTAAAATATCTTTACTCTCTCTTTCTAAAAGATATTTATGAACATTTTTCTTCTTTGTACTTTTTTTAATAATTTTCGACTTTTCATTTTTACACTTTGACTATTCTTTTTTCGACACCTAATTTCGAAATTTTTAAAATATCTTTACTCTCTCTTTCTAAAAGATATTTATGAACATTTTTCATTTTCATACTTTTTTTAATAATTTTCGACTTCTCATTTTTACTCTTTGACTATTCTTTTTTCGACACCTAATTTCGAAATTTTTAAAATATCTTTACTCTCTCTTTCTAAAAGATATTTATGAACATTTTTCATTTTCATACTTTTTTTAATAATTTTCGACTTTTCATTTTTACTCTTTGACTATTCTTTTTTCGACACCTAATTTCGAAATTTTTAAAATATCTTTACTCTCTCTTTCTAAAAGATATTTATGAACATTTTTCGTCTTTGCACTTATTAATGAAATTTTCGACTTCTCATTTTTACTCTTTGACTATTCTTTTTTCGACACCTAATTTCGAAATTTTTAAAATATCTTTACTCTCTCTTTCTAAAAGATATTTATGAACATTTTTCTTCTTTACACTTTTTTATATAATTTTCGACTTTTCATTTTTACTCTTTGACTATTCTTTTTTCGACACCTAATTTCGAAATTTTTAAAATATCTTTACTCTCTCTTTCTAAAAGATATTTATGAATATTTTTATTCTTTACACTTATTTATATAATTTTCGACTTCTCATTTTTACTCTTTGACTATTCTTTTTTCGACACCTAATTTCGAAATTTTTAAAATATCTTTACTCTCTCTTTCTAAAAGATATTTATGAACATTTTTCGTCTTTGCACTTATTAATATAATTTTCGACTTTTCATTTTTACTCTTTGACTATTCTTTTTTCGACACCTAATTTCGAAATTTTTAAAATATCTTTACTCTCTCTTTCTAAAAGATATTTATGAACATTTTTCTTCTTTGTACTTATTTATATAATTTTCGACTTCTCATTTTTACTCTTTGACTATTCTTTTTTCGACACCTAATTTCGAAATTTTTAAAATATCTTTACTCTCTCTTTCTAAAAGATATTTATGAACATTTTTCTTCTTTGTACTTATTTATATAATTTTCGACTTCTCATTTTTACTCTTTGACTATTCTTTTTTCGACACCTAATTTCGAAATTTTTAAAATATCTTTACTCTCTCTTTCTAAAAGATATTTATGAACATTTTTCTTCTTTGCACTTATTAATAAAATTTTCGACTTCTCATTTTTACTCTTTGACTATTCTTTTTTCGACACCTAATTTCGAAATTTTTAAAATATCTTTACTCTCTCTTTCTAAAAGATATTTATGAACATTTTTCTTCTTTGCACTTATTTATATAATTTTCGACTTTTCATTTTTACTCTTTGACTATTCTTTTTTCGACACCTAATTTCGAAATTTTTAAAATATCTTTACTCTCTCTTTCTAAAAGATATTTATGAACATTTTTCTTCTTTGTACTTATTTATATAATTTTCGACTTCTCATTTTTACTCTTTGACTATTCTTTTTTCGACACCTAATTTCGAAATTTTTAAAATATCTTTACTCTCTCTTTCTAAAAGATATTTATGAACATTTTTCTTCTTTGCACTTATTTATATAATTTTCGACTTTTCATTTTTACTCTTTGACTATTCTTTTTTCGACACCTAATTTCGAAATTTTTAAAATATCTTTACTCTCTCTTTCTAAAAGATATTTATGAACATTTTTCTTCTTTGCACTTTTTTTAATAATTTTCGACTTTTCATTTTTACTCTTTGACTATTCTTTTTTCGACACCTAATTTCGAAATTTTTAAAATATCTTTACTCTCTCTTTCTAAAAGATATTTATGAACATTTTTCTTCTTTGTACTTATTAATAAAATTTTCGACTTCTCATTTTTACTCTTTGACTATTCTTTTTTCGACACCTAATTTCGAAATTTTTAAAATATCTTTACTCTCTCTTTCTAAAAGATATTTATGAACATTTTTCGTCTTTGCACTTATTAATAAAATTTTCGACTTCTCATTTTTACTCTTTGACTATTCTTTTTTCGACACCTAATTTCGAAATTTTTAAAATATCTTTACTCTCTCTTTCTAAAAGATATTTATGAACATTTTTCGTCTTTGCACTTATTAATAAAATTTTCGACTTCTCATTTTTACTCTTTGACTATTCTTTTTTCGACACCTAATTTCGAAATTTTTAAAATATCTTTACTCTCTCTTTCTAAAAGATATTTATGAACATTTTTCGTCTTTGCACTTATTTATATAATTTTCGACTTCTCATTTTTACTCTTTGACTATTCTTTTTTCGACACCTAATTTCGAAATTTTTAAAATATCTTTACTCTCTCTTTCTAAAAGATATTTATGAACATTTTTCGTCTTTGCACTTATTTATATAATTTTAGACTTTTCATTTTTACTCTTTGACTATTCTTTTTTCGACACCTAATTTCGAAATTTTTAAAATATCTTTACTCTCTCTTTCTAAAAGATATTTATGAACATTTTTCTTCTTTGTACTTATTAATAAAATTTTCGACTTCTCATTTTTACTCTTTGACTATTCTTTTTTCGACACCTAATTTCGAAATTTTTAAAATATCTTTACTCTCTCTTTCTAAAAGATATTTATGAACATTTTTCTTCTTTGTACTTATTTATATAATTTTCGACTTCTCATTTTTACTCTTTGACTATTCTTTTTTCGACACCTAATTTCGAAATTTTTAAAATATCTTTACTCTCTCTTTCTAAAAGATATTTATGAACATTTTTCGTCTTTGCACTTATTAATGAAATTTTCGACTTCTCATTTTTACTCTTTGACTATTCTTTTTTCGACACCTAATTTCGAAATTTTTAAAATATCTTTACTCTCTCTTTCTAAAAGATATTTATGAACATTTTTCTTCTTTACACTTTTTTATATAATTTTCGACTTTTCATTTTTACTCTTTGACTATTCTTTTTTCGACACCTAATTTCGAAATTTTTAAAATATCTTTACTCTCTCTTTCTAAAAGATATTTATGAATATTTTTATTCTTTACACTTATTTATATAATTTTCGACTTCTCATTTTTACTCTTTGACTATTCTTTTTTCGACACCTAATTTCGAAATTTTTAAAATATCTTTACTCTCTCTTTCTAAAAGATATTTATGAACATTTTTCGTCTTTGCACTTATTAATATAATTTTCGACTTTTCATTTTTACTCTTTGACTATTCTTTTTTCGACACCTAATTTCGAAATTTTTAAAATATCTTTACTCTCTCTTTCTAAAAGATATTTATGAACATTTTTCTTCTTTGTACTTATTTATATAATTTTCGACTTCTCATTTTTACTCTTTGACTATTCTTTTTTCGACACCTAATTTCGAAATTTTTAAAATATCTTTACTCTCTCTTTCTAAAAGATATTTATGAACATTTTTCTTCTTTGTACTTATTTATATAATTTTCGACTTCTCATTTTTACTCTTTGACTATTCTTTTTTCGACACCTAATTTCGAAATTTTTAAAATATCTTTACTCTCTCTTTCTAAAAGATATTTATGAACATTTTTCTTCTTTGCACTTATTAATAAAATTTTCGACTTCTCATTTTTACTCTTTGACTATTCTTTTTTCGACACCTAATTTCGAAATTTTTAAAATATCTTTACTCTCTCTTTCTAAAAGATATTTATGAACATTTTTCTTCTTTGCACTTATTTATATAATTTTCGACTTTTCATTTTTACTCTTTGACTATTCTTTTTTCGACACCTAATTTCGAAATTTTTAAAATATCTTTACTCTCTCTTTCTAAAAGATATTTATGAACATTTTTCTTCTTTGTACTTATTTATATAATTTTCGACTTCTCATTTTTACTCTTTGACTATTCTTTTTTCGACACCTAATTTCGAAATTTTTAAAATATCTTTACTCTCTCTTTCTAAAAGATATTTATGAACATTTTTCTTCTTTGCACTTATTTATATAATTTTCGACTTTTCATTTTTACTCTTTGACTATTCTTTTTTCGACACCTAATTTCGAAATTTTTAAAATATCTTTACTCTCTCTTTCTAAAAGATATTTATGAACATTTTTCTTCTTTGCACTTTTTTTAATAATTTTCGACTTTTCATTTTTACTCTTTGACTATTCTTTTTTCGACACCTAATTTCGAAATTTTTAAAATATCTTTACTCTCTCTTTCTAAAAGATATTTATGAACATTTTTCTTCTTTGTACTTATTAATAAAATTTTCGACTTCTCATTTTTACTCTTTGACTATTCTTTTTTCGACACCTAATTTCGAAATTTTTAAAATATCTTTACTCTCTCTTTCTAAAAGATATTTATGAACATTTTTCGTCTTTGCACTTATTAATAAAATTTTCGACTTCTCATTTTTACTCTTTGACTATTCTTTTTTCGACACCTAATTTCGAAATTTTTAAAATATCTTTACTCTCTCTTTCTAAAAGATATTTATGAACATTTTTCGTCTTTGCACTTATTAATAAAATTTTCGACTTCTCATTTTTACTCTTTGACTATTCTTTTTTCGACACCTAATTTCGAAATTTTTAAAATATCTTTACTCTCTCTTTCTAAAAGATATTTATGAACATTTTTCGTCTTTGCACTTATTTATATAATTTTCGACTTCTCATTTTTACTCTTTGACTATTCTTTTTTCGACACCTAATTTCGAAATTTTTAAAATATCTTTACTCTCTCTTTCTAAAAGATATTTATGAACATTTTTCGTCTTTGCACTTATTTATATAATTTTAGACTTTTCATTTTTACTCTTTGACTATTCTTTTTTCGACACCTAATTTCGAAATTTTTAAAATATCTTTACTCTCTCTTTCTAAAAGATATTTATGAACATTTTTCTTCTTTGTACTTATTAATAAAATTTTCGACTTCTCATTTTTACTCTTTGACTATTCTTTTTTCGACACCTAATTTCGAAATTTTTAAAATATCTTTACTCTCTCTTTCTAAAAGATATTTATGAACATTTTTCTTCTTTGTACTTATTTATATAATTTTCGACTTCTCATTTTTACTCTTTGACTATTCTTTTTTCGACACCTAATTTCGAAATTTTTAAAATATCTTTACTCTCTCTTTCTAAAAGATATTTATGAACATTTTTCTTCTTTGCACTTATTTATATAATTTTCGACTTTTCATTTTTACTCTTTGACTATTCTTTTTTCGACACCTAATTTCGAAATTTTTAAAATATCTTTACTCTCTCTTTCTAAAAGATATTTATGAACATTTTTCTTCTTTGCACTTATTTATATAATTTTCGACTTCTCATTTTTACTCTTTGACTATTCTTTTTTCGACACCTAATTTCGAAATTTTTAAAATATCTTTACTCTCTCTTTCTAAAAGATATTTATGAACATTTTTCTTCTTTGTACTTATTAATAAAATTTTCGACTTCTCATTTTTACTCTTTGACTATTCTTTTTTCGACACCTAATTTCGAAATTTTTAAAATATCTTTACTCTCTCTTTCTAAAAGATATTTATGAACATTTTTCTTCTTTGTACTTATTAATAAAATTTTCGACTTCTCATTTTTACTCTTTGACTATTCTTTTTTCGACACCTAATTTCGAAATTTTTAAAATATCTTTACTCTCTCTTTCTAAAAGATATTTATGAACATTTTTCGTCTTTGCACTTATTAATAAAATTTTCGACTTCTCATTTTTACTCTTTGACTATTCTTTTTTCGACACCTAATTTCGAAATTTTTAAAATATCTTTACTCTCTCTTTCTAAAAGATATTTATGAACATTTTTCTTCTTTGCACTTATTAATAAAATTTTCGACTTCTCATTTTTACTCTTTGACTATTCTTTTTTCGACACCTAATTTCGAAATTTTTAAAATATCTTTACTCTCTCTTTCTAAAAGATATTTATGAACATTTTTCTTCTTTGCACTTATTTATATAATTTTCGACTTCTCATTTTTACTCTTTGACTATTCTTTTTTCGACACCTAATTTCGAAATTTTTAAAATATCTTTACTCTCTCTTTCTAAAAGATATTTATGAACATTTTTCTTCTTTGCACTTATTTATATAATTTTCGACTTTTCATTTTTACTCTTTGACTATTCTTTTTTCGACACCTAATTTCGAAATTTTTAAAATATCTTTACTCTCTCTTTCTAAAAGATATTTATGAACATTTTTCTTCTTTGTACTTATTTATATCATTTTCGACTTTTCATTTTTACTCTTTGACTATTCTTTTTTCGACACCTAATTTCGAAATTTTTAAAATATCTTTACTCTCTCTTTCTAAAAGATATTTATGAACATTTTTCTTCTTTGTACTTATTAATAAAATTTTCGACTTTTCATTTTTACTCTTTGACTATTCTTTTTTCGACACCTAATTTCGAAATTTTTAAAATATCTTTACTCTCTCTTTCTAAAAGATATTTATGAACATTTTTCTTCTTTGCACTTATTAATAAAATTTTCGACTTCTCATTTTTACTCTTTGACTATTCTTTTTTCGACACCTAATTTCGAAATTTTTAAAATATCTTTACTCTCTCTTTCTAAAAGATATTTATGAACATTTTTCTTCTTTGTACTTATTAATAAAATTTTCGACTTCTCATTTTTACTCTTTGACTATTCTTTTTTCGACACCTAATTTCGAAATTTTTAAAATATCTTTACTCTCTCTTTCTAAAAGATATTTATGAACATTTTTCTTCTTTGCACTTATTTATATAATTTTCGACTTCTCATTTTTACTCTTTGACTATTCTTTTTTCGACACCTAATTTCGAAATTTTTAAAATATCTTTACTCTCTCTTTCTAAAAGATATTTATGAACATTTTTCTTCTTTGTACTTATTTATATAATTTTCGACTTCTCATTTTTACTCTTTGACTATTCTTTTTTCGACACCTAATTTCGAAATTTTTAAAATATCTTTACTCTCTCTTTCTAAAAGATATTTATGAACATTTTTCTTCTTTGTACTTATTTATATAATTTTCGACTTCTCATTTTTACTCTTTGACTATTCTTTTTTCGACACCTAATTTCGAAATTTTTAAAATATCTTTACTCTCTCTTTCTAAAAGATATTTATGAACATTTTTCTTCTTTGCACTTATTAATAAAATTTTCGACTTCTCATTTTTACTCTTTGACTATTCTTTTTTCGACACCTAATTTCGAAATTTTTAAAATATCTTTACTCTCTCTTTCTAAAAGATATTTATGAACATTTTTCTTCTTTGCACTTATTTATATAATTTTCGACTTTTCATTTTTACTCTTTGACTATTCTTTTTTCGACACCTAATTTCGAAATTTTTAAAATATCTTTACTCTCTCTTTCTAAAAGATATTTATGAACATTTTTCTTCTTTGTACTTATTTATATAATTTTCGACTTCTCATTTTTACTCTTTGACTATTCTTTTTTCGACACCTAATTTCGAAATTTTTAAAATATCTTTACTCTCTCTTTCTAAAAGATATTTATGAACATTTTTCTTCTTTGCACTTATTTATATAATTTTCGACTTTTCATTTTTACTCTTTGACTATTCTTTTTTCGACACCTAATTTCGAAATTTTTAAAATATCTTTACTCTCTCTTTCTAAAAGATATTTATGAACATTTTTCTTCTTTGCACTTTTTTTAATAATTTTCGACTTTTCATTTTTACTCTTTGACTATTCTTTTTTCGACACCTAATTTCGAAATTTTTAAAATATCTTTACTCTCTCTTTCTAAAAGATATTTATGAACATTTTTCTTCTTTGTACTTATTAATAAAATTTTCGACTTCTCATTTTTACTCTTTGACTATTCTTTTTTCGACACCTAATTTCGAAATTTTTAAAATATCTTTACTCTCTCTTTCTAAAAGATATTTATGAACATTTTTCGTCTTTGCACTTATTAATAAAATTTTCGACTTCTCATTTTTACTCTTTGACTATTCTTTTTTCGACACCTAATTTCGAAATTTTTAAAATATCTTTACTCTCTCTTTCTAAAAGATATTTATGAACATTTTTCGTCTTTGCACTTATTAATAAAATTTTCGACTTCTCATTTTTACTCTTTGACTATTCTTTTTTCGACACCTAATTTCGAAATTTTTAAAATATCTTTACTCTCTCTTTCTAAAAGATATTTATGAACATTTTTCGTCTTTGCACTTATTTATATAATTTTCGACTTCTCATTTTTACTCTTTGACTATTCTTTTTTCGACACCTAATTTCGAAATTTTTAAAATATCTTTACTCTCTCTTTCTAAAAGATATTTATGAACATTTTTCGTCTTTGCACTTATTTATATAATTTTAGACTTTTCATTTTTACTCTTTGACTATTCTTTTTTCGACACCTAATTTCGAAATTTTTAAAATATCTTTACTCTCTCTTTCTAAAAGATATTTATGAACATTTTTCTTCTTTGTACTTATTAATAAAATTTTCGACTTCTCATTTTTACTCTTTGACTATTCTTTTTTCGACACCTAATTTCGAAATTTTTAAAATATCTTTACTCTCTCTTTCTAAAAGATATTTATGAACATTTTTCTTCTTTGTACTTATTTATATAATTTTCGACTTCTCATTTTTACTCTTTGACTATTCTTTTTTCGACACCTAATTTCGAAATTTTTAAAATATCTTTACTCTCTCTTTCTAAAAGATATTTATGAACATTTTTCTTCTTTGCACTTATTTATATAATTTTCGACTTTTCATTTTTACTCTTTGACTATTCTTTTTTCGACACCTAATTTCGAAATTTTTAAAATATCTTTACTCTCTCTTTCTAAAAGATATTTATGAACATTTTTCTTCTTTGCACTTATTTATATAATTTTCGACTTCTCATTTTTACTCTTTGACTATTCTTTTTTCGACACCTAATTTCGAAATTTTTAAAATATCTTTACTCTCTCTTTCTAAAAGATATTTATGAACATTTTTCTTCTTTGTACTTATTAATAAAATTTTCGACTTCTCATTTTTACTCTTTGACTATTCTTTTTTCGACACCTAATTTCGAAATTTTTAAAATATCTTTACTCTCTCTTTCTAAAAGATATTTATGAACATTTTTCTTCTTTGTACTTATTAATAAAATTTTCGACTTCTCATTTTTACTCTTTGACTATTCTTTTTTCGACACCTAATTTCGAAATTTTTAAAATATCTTTACTCTCTCTTTCTAAAAGATATTTATGAACATTTTTCGTCTTTGCACTTATTAATAAAATTTTCGACTTCTCATTTTTACTCTTTGACTATTCTTTTTTCGACACCTAATTTCGAAATTTTTAAAATATCTTTACTCTCTCTTTCTAAAAGATATTTATGAACATTTTTCTTCTTTGCACTTATTAATAAAATTTTCGACTTCTCATTTTTACTCTTTGACTATTCTTTTTTCGACACCTAATTTCGAAATTTTTAAAATATCTTTACTCTCTCTTTCTAAAAGATATTTATGAACATTTTTCTTCTTTGCACTTATTTATATAATTTTCGACTTCTCATTTTTACTCTTTGACTATTCTTTTTTCGACACCTAATTTCGAAATTTTTAAAATATCTTTACTCTCTCTTTCTAAAAGATATTTATGAACATTTTTCTTCTTTGCACTTATTTATATAATTTTCGACTTTTCATTTTTACTCTTTGACTATTCTTTTTTCGACACCTAATTTCGAAATTTTTAAAATATCTTTACTCTCTCTTTCTAAAAGATATTTATGAACATTTTTCTTCTTTGTACTTATTTATATCATTTTCGACTTTTCATTTTTACTCTTTGACTATTCTTTTTTCGACACCTAATTTCGAAATTTTTAAAATATCTTTACTCTCTCTTTCTAAAAGATATTTATGAACATTTTTCTTCTTTGTACTTATTAATAAAATTTTCGACTTTTCATTTTTACTCTTTGACTATTCTTTTTTCGACACCTAATTTCGAAATTTTTAAAATATCTTTACTCTCTCTTTCTAAAAGATATTTATGAACATTTTTCTTCTTTGCACTTATTAATAAAATTTTCGACTTCTCATTTTTACTCTTTGACTATTCTTTTTTCGACACCTAATTTCGAAATTTTTAAAATATCTTTACTCTCTCTTTCTAAAAGATATTTATGAACATTTTTCTTCTTTGTACTTATTAATAAAATTTTCGACTTCTCATTTTTACTCTTTGACTATTCTTTTTTCGACACCTAATTTCGAAATTTTTAAAATATCTTTACTCTCTCTTTCTAAAAGATATTTATGAACATTTTTCTTCTTTGCACTTATTTATATAATTTTCGACTTCTCATTTTTACTCTTTGACTATTCTTTTTTCGACACCTAATTTCGAAATTTTTAAAATATCTTTACTCTCTCTTTCTAAAAGATATTTATGAACATTTTTCTTCTTTGTACTTATTTATATAATTTTCGACTTTTCATTTTTACTCTTTGACTATTCTTTTTTCGACACCTAATTTCGAAATTTTTAAAATATCTTTACTCTCTCTTTCTAAAAGATATTTATGAACATTTTTCTTCTTTGTACTTATTTATATAATTTTCGACTTCTCATTTTTACTCTTTGACTATTCTTTTTTCGACACCTAATTTCGAAATTTTTAAAATATCTTTACTCTCTCTTTCTAAAAGATATTTATGAACATTTTTCTTCTTTGTACTTATTAATAAAATTTTCGACTTCTCATTTTTACTCTTTGACTATTCTTTTTTCGACACCTAATTTCGAAATTTTTAAAATATCTTTACTCTCTCTTTCTAAAAGATATTTATGAACATTTTTCGTCTTTGCACTTATTAATAAAATTTTCGACTTCTCATTTTTACTCTTTGACTATTCTTTTTTCGACACCTAATTTCGAAATTTTTAAAATATCTTTACTCTCTCTTTCTAAAAGATATTTATGAACATTTTTCTTCTTTGTACTTATTAATAAAATTTTCGACTTCTCATTTTTACTCTTTGACTATTCTTTTTTCGACACCTAATTTCGAAATTTTTAAAATATCTTTACTCTCTCTTTCTAAAAGATATTTATGAACATTTTTCTTCTTTGCACTTATTAATAAAATTTTCGACTTCTCATTTTTACTCTTTGACTATTCTTTTTTCGACACCTAATTTCGAAATTTTTAAAATATCTTTACTCTCTCTTTCTAAAAGATATTTATGAACATTTTTCTTCTTTGCACTTATTAATAAAATTTTCGACTTCTCATTTTTACTCTTTGACTATTCTTTTTTCGACACCTAATTTCGAAATTTTTAAAATATCTTTACTCTCTCTTTCTAAAAGATATTTATGAACATTTTTCTTCTTTGCACTTATTAATAAAATTTTCGACTTCTCATTTTTACTCTTTGACTATTCTTTTTTCGACACCTAATTTCGAAATTTTTAAAATATCTTTACTCTCTCTTTCTAAAAGATATTTATGAACATTTTTCTTCTTTGCACTTATTTATATAATTTTCGACTTCTCATTTTTACTCTTTGACTATTCTTTTTTCGACACCTAATTTCGAAATTTTTAAAATATCTTTACTCTCTCTTTCTAAAAGATATTTATGAACATTTTTCTTCTTTGCACTTTTTTTAATAATTATCGACTTTTCATTTTTACTCTTTGACTATTCTTTTTTCGACACCTAATTTCGAAATTTTTAAAATATCTTTACTCTCTCTTTCTAAAAGATATTTATGAACATTTTTCGTCTTTGCACTTATTAATATAATTTTCGACTTCTCATTTTTACTCTTTGACTATTCTTTTTTCGACACCTAATTTCGAAATTTTTAAAATATCTTTACTCTCTCTTTCTAAAAGATATTTATGAACATTTTTCGTCTTTGCACTTATTTATATAATTTTCGACTTCTCATTTTTACTCTTTGACTATTCTTTTTTCGACACCTAATTTCGAAATTTTTAAAATATCTTTACTCTCTCTTTCTAAAAGATATTTATGAACATTTTTCGTCTTTGCACTTATTAATGAAATTTTCGACTTCTCATTTTTACTCTTTGACTATTCTTTTTTCGACACCTAATTTCGAAATTTTTAAAATATCTTTACTCTCTCTTTCTAAAAGATATTTATGAACATTTTTCTTCTTTGTACTTATTTATATCATTTTCGACTTTTCATTTTTACTCTTTGACTATTCTTTTTTCGACACCTAATTTCGAAATTTTTAAAATATCTTTACTCTCTCTTTCTAAAAGATATTTATGAACATTTTTCTTCTTTGCACTTATTTATATAATTTTCGACTTCTCATTTTTAATCTTTGACTATTCTTTTTTCGACACCTAATTTCGAAATTTTTAAAATATCTTTACTCTCTCTTTCTAAAAGATATTTATGAACATTTTTCTTCTTTGCACTTATTAATAAAATTTTCGACTTCTCATTTTTACTCTTTGACTATTCTTTTTTCGACACCTAATTTCGAAATTTTTAAAATATCTTTACTCTCTCTTTCTAAAAGATATTTATGAACATTTTTCGTCTTTGCACTTATTAATAAAATTTTCGACTTCTCATTTTTACTCTTTGACTATTCTTTTTTCGACACCTAATTTCGAAATTTTTAAAATATCTTTACTCTCTCTTTCTAAAAGATATTTATGAACATTTTTCTTCTTTGCACTTATTAATATAATTTTCGACTTCTCATTTTTACTCTTTGACTATTCTTTTTTCGACACCTAATTTCGAAATTTTTAAAATATCTTTACTCTCTCTTTCTAAAAGATATTTATGAATATTTTTATTCTTTACACTTATTTATATAATTTTCGACTTCTCATTTTTACTCTTTGACTATTCTTTTTTCGACACCTAATTTCGAAATTTTTTAAATATCTTTACTCTCTCTTTCTAAAAGATATTTATGAACATTTTTCTTCTTTGTACTTATTAATATAATTTTCGACTTCTCATTTTTACTCTTTGACTATTCTTTTTTCGACACCTAATTTCGAAATTTTTAAAATATCTTTACTCTCTCTTTCTAAAAGATATTTATGAACATTTTTCGTCTTTGCACTTTTTTTAATAATTTTCGACTTCTCATTTTTACTCTTTGACTATTCTTTTTTCGACACCTAATTTCGAAATTTTTAAAATATCTTTACTCTCTCTTTCTAAAAGATATTTATGAACATTTTTCGTCTTTGCACTTATTAATATAATTTTCGACTTCTCATTTTTACTCTTTGACTATTCTTTTTTCGACACCTACTTCGAAATTTTTAAAATATCTTTACTCTCTCTTTCTAAAAGATATTTATGAACATTTTTCTTCTTTGTACTTATTTATATAATTTTCGACTTCTCATTTTTACTCTTTGACTATTCTTTTTTCGACACCTAATTTCGAAATTTTTTAAATATCTTTACTCTCTCTTTCTAAAAGATATTTATGAACATTTTTCTTCTTTGTACTTATTAATATAATTTTCGACTTCTCATTTTTACTCTTTGACTATTCTTTTTTCGACACCTAATTTCGAAATTTTTAAAATATCTTTACTCTCTCTTTCTAAAAGATATTTATGAACATTTTTCGTCTTTGCACTTATTAATATAATTTTCGACTTCTCATTTTTACTCTTTGACTATTCTTTTTTCGACACCTAATTTCGAAATTTTTAAAATATCTTTACTCTCTCTTTCTAAAAGATATTTATGAACATTTTTCGTCTTTGCACTTATTAATATAATTTTCGACTTCTCATTTTTACTCTTTGACTATTCTTTTTTCGACACCTACTTCGAAATTTTTAAAATATCTTTACTCTCTCTTTCTAAAAGATATTTATGAACATTTTTCTTCTTTGTACTTATTTATATAATTTTCGACTTCTCATTTTTACTCTTTGACTATTCTTTTTTCGACACCTAATTTCGAAATTTTTAAAATATCTTTACTCTCTCTTTCTAAAAGATATTTATGAACATTTTTCGTCTTTGCACTTATTAATATAATTTTCGACTTCTCATTTTTACTCTTTGACTATTCTTTTTTCGACACCTAATTTCGAAATTTTTAAAATATCTTTACTCTCTCTTTCTAAAAGATATTTATGAACATTTTTCGTCTTTGCACTTATTAATAAAATTTTCGACTTCTCATTTTTACTCTTTGACTATTCTTTTTTCGACACCTAATTTCGAAATTTTTAAAATATCTTTACTCTCTCTTTCTAAAAGATATTTATGAACATTTTTCGTCTTTGCACTTATTAATATAATTTTCGACTTCTCATTTTTACTCTTTGACTATTCTTTTTTCGACACCTAATTTCGAAATTTTTAAAATATCTTTACTCTCTCTTTCTAAAAGATATTTATGAACATTTTTCGTCTTTGCACTTATTAATAAAATTTTCGACTTCTCATTTTTACTCTTTGACTATTCTTTTTTCGACACCTAATTTCGAAATTTTTAAAATATCTTTACTCTCTCTTTCTAAAAGATATTTATGAACATTTTTCTTCTTTGCACTTATTTATATAATTTTCGACTTCTCATTTTTAATCTTTGACTATTCTTTTTTCGACACCTAATTTCGAAATTTTTAAAATATCTTTACTCTCTCTTTCTAAAAGATATTTATGAACATTTTTCTTCTTTGCACTTTTTTTAATAATTTTCGACTTTTCATTTTTACTCTTTGACTATTCTTTTTTCGACACCTAATTTCGAAATTTTTAAAATATCTTTACTCTCTCTTTCTAAAAGATATTTATGAACATTTTTCGTCTTTGCACTTATTAATAAAATTTTCGACTTCTCATTTTTACTCTTTGACTATTCTTTTTTCGACACCTAATTTCGAAATTTTTAAAATATCTTTACTCTCTCTTTCTAAAAGATATTTATGAACATTTTTCTTCTTTGCACTTTTTTTAATAATTTTCGACTTCTCATTTTTACTCTTTGACTATTCTTTTTTCGACACCTAATTTCGAAATTTTTAAAATATCTTTACTCTCTCTTTCTAAAAGATATTTATGAACATTTTTCTTCTTTGCACTTATTTATATAATTTTCGACTTCTCATTTTTACTCTTTGACTATTCTTTTTTCAACACCTAATTTCGAAATTTTTAAAATATCTTTACTCTCTCTTTCTAAAAGATATTTATGAACATTTTTCTTCTTTGCACTTTTTTTAATAATTTTCGACTTTTCATTTTTACTCTTTGACTATTCTTTTTTCGACACCTAATTTCGAAATTTTTAAAATATCTTTACTCTCTCTTTCTAAAAGATATTTATGAACATTTTTCGTCTTTGCACTTATTAATAAAATTTTCGACTTCTCATTTTTACTCTTTGACTATTCTTTTTTCGACACCTAATTTCGAAATTTTTAAAATATCTTTACTCTCTCTTTCTAAAAGATATTTATGAACATTTTTCTTCTTTGCACTTTTTTTAATAATTTTCGACTTCTCATTTTTACTCTTTGACTATTCTTTTTTCGACACCTAATTTCGAAATTTTTAAAATATCTTTACTCTCTCTTTCTAAAAGATATTTATGAACATTTTTCTTCTTTGCACTTATTTATATAATTTTCGACTTCTCATTTTTACTCTTTGACTATTCTTTTTTCGACACCTAATTTCGAAATTTTTAAAATATCTTTACTCTCTCTTTCTAAAAGATATTTATGAACATTTTTCTTCTTTGTACTTATTTATATAATTTTCGACTTCTCATTTTTACTCTTTGACTATTCTTTTTTCGACACCTAATTTCGAAATTTTTAAAATATCTTTACTCTCTCTTTCTAAAAGATATTTATGAACATTTTTCTTCTTTGTACTTATTAATATAATTTTCGACTTCTCATTTTTACTCTTTGACTATTCTTTTTTCGAAACCTAATTTCGAAATTTTTTAAATATCTTTACTCTCTCTTTCTAAAAGATATTTATGAACATTTTTCTTCTTTGTACTTTTTTTAATAATTTTCGACTTCTCATTTTTACTCTTTGACTATTCTTTTTTCGACACCTAATTTCGAAATTTTTAAAATATCTTTACTCTCTCTTTCTAAAAGATATTTATGAACATTTTTCTTCTTTGCACTTTTTTTAATAATTTTCGACTTCTCATTTTTACTCTTTGACTATTCTTTTTTCGACACCTAATTTCGAAATTTTTAAAATATCTTTACTCTCTCTTTCTAAAAGATATTTATGAACATTTTTCTTCTTTGCACTTATTTATATAATTTTCGACTTCTCATTTTTACTCTTTGACTATTCTTTTTTCGACACCTAATTTCGAAATTTTTAAAATATCTTTACTCTCTCTTTCTAAAAGATATTTATGAACATTTTTCGTCTTTGCACTTATTAATAAAATTTTCGACTTCTCATTTTTACTCTTTGACTATTCTTTTTTCGACACCTAATTTCGAAATTTTTAAAATATCTTTACTCTCTCTTTCTAAAAGATATTTATGAACATTTTTCTTCTTTGTACTTATTTATATAATTTTCGACTTCTCATTTTTACTCTTTGACTATTCTTTTTTCAACACCTAATTTCGAAATTTTTAAAATATCTTTACTCTCTCTTTCTAAAAGATATTTATGAACATTTTTCGTCTTTGCACTTATTAATAAAATTTTCGACTTCTCATTTTTACTCTTTGACTATTCTTTTTTCGACACCTAATTTCGAAATTTTTAAAATATCTTTACTCTCTCTTTCTAAAAGATATTTATGAACATTTTTCTTCTTTGCACTTATTAATATAATTTTCGACTTCTCATTTTTACTCTTTGACTATTCTTTTTTCGACACCTAATTTCGAAATTTTTAAAATATCTTTACTCTCTCTTTCTAAAAGATATTTATGAATATTTTTATTCTTTACACTTATTTATATAATTTTCGACTTCTCATTTTTACTCTTTGACTATTCTTTTTTCGACACCTAATTTCGAAATTTTTTAAATATCTTTACTCTCTCTTTCTAAAAGATATTTATGAACATTTTTCTTCTTTGTACTTATTAATATAATTTTCGACTTCTCATTTTTACTCTTTGACTATTCTTTTTTCGACACCTAATTTCGAAATTTTTAAAATATCTTTACTCTCTCTTTCTAAAAGATATTTATGAACATTTTTCGTCTTTGCACTTATTAATATAATTTTCGACTTCTCATTTTTACTCTTTGACTATTCTTTTTTCGA
>CAMPDV010006621.1:0-21286 GCA_946699065.1 Loxodes magnus
GTAAAAAATAGTGTTCTAAGAATTAATTACTTCAACTAAATCTCTTATTGTTTTTTATAATTTTTCTATCTTAATATTTTTAATTATGTACTCTACATAATTTTTTAATTATAAGCTAAGAATTTTTAATTTTATAATTTTGAATTTAATTGAAATGAATAATATTAAAAAAAGTTAGGTAAGTTAGCTAAGAGTAATGATATTTACTTTTATCCCTATTAGATTTAAATATCTTAGTAATTAATAAATCAATTAAACATTATCTTTTTTTCTTTCTTCCAATATTAATTTTGTCAATTAATTTAATTTATTATTAAGTATATTTTTAAATAACATTATAATTACTGAATATATAAAATCATTTTTTATAAATATAAAAATTAAATAAATTTATAATTTTATTATAAAATATTTATTTGTAGAAAAACTTTCAAACTTCTATTTTATAAAATTAAGATCAATTCCCATATTTTATTTTATTTTGTTCAACATTTAAAATAAACTTTTTAATAAAAATATATAAATTATAAATATAAATCTAAAATGCTTTTCACTTTAATTTTAAATATATAATATATTTAATAAATATTTTTTAATTATTTAAATAATAAGCATTTTATTAAGCAGCTTTTTTAAAATTATTTTAAGATCCAATATCTTTATTTGCATATATTTGAAGCACGTTTTAGATTGATTCTAGAAATTCAAAAAATTCAAAACTATAAAGTAAAAATATTTAACTATTTTTACTATAAATTAATATTTTAATTTATTTTGCCTTTATGCTGTTTATTTGTAAATCCTTTTTGAATGATAGCTAATGTGATATTAAATAGAAATGGATATTTAATATTCTAAATAAGGATTAAGTTAAAAAGATTTTAGAGATATTAAAATCATATTACTTTTATAAAAATCTAACTTCAAATAATTTCGAAATTTATAAAAACAAGCTATGTATTTGCTATCACTTAAATTGAAATGTTAATGACTAAACCCACTCTTATAATAATCTTCTTATGAAATGAATTGTATTTCTTTAATATTTGATAAGAATTATACAGAATTATTTTAGATATTAAAATTAACTTATATGTGATAAATTGTTTATTCAAATAATTATTAAGTAAAATTTATCTATTTGGTATAAATTATTATTGTAGAACTGCTTAAATTAATATTTTTATTTATATCATCAATTTTTATTTATTTTACTAAAAATTAAATTTTTATTTTTTATTTTTGTTAATAAAAATGTGGATGACGGCTACGGTCAGGAGAACTAGTAGGTAATCTGGCGAAGTATGCTGCATTGCGAGTAATCTCGTACTAGATGCCACTACGGAGAAGGGCGAACAAACTCGGAAGAGAAATATCTAATTTGCTCAAGGTTTTCTCTAGGTATATATACGTTTACTACTAAGCCATCTGATATCCTTAATTATCAATTCTTATTAGAATTTTGCTCAAGAAGACTGGAAGATTTGGTTCAAAGATATAGATTAATCTTTAATATGCAAATTCCCTATTTGGAAAAGCTGATGTGACTCATTGGACTACTAAAATGAAAGCAAGAAGTATGAGAGCATTCTTTTTTATATTCATATTTAAAGAGCTGTGAGCCATCGAGGTTCTACGCGCTCTAAAATCCTCTTTTTTATTTATTATTTATATAATATAAAATATTTAATGAAACTTAATTTTATTGAAATATTAATTAAAATTGAATAAATAAAAAATAAAACATTTATTTTTTATTTTTTTAAAATTAATATAATAAAGAAATTTTTATTTTTCTTAATTGTTTTTATCCTCATTCCAATAACTTCATTGACCTTAGGTTAAATAGGAAGTTTAAATATCTTTGTTAATTATTAAAAAATTTACCCAATTCTCTTCATGATTTACTTTGAATTTTTTGCATCTCCTTAATTATTGAAGTAAAGCTTTTATTAATTCATATTATTTTAAAATTATTATCTTTTTAATCCCTTTATTTTTCTATTTTATATATTAATTTTTAACAAAAAACTTTTAGTTCCTTTTGAAAAATATTTTAATTGTAATAATATAAAGGATTTTTTCTTTTTAATTTATAAATTGAAAATCTTCTATTATCATTTAATTTTTAACTCTTTCATTAATTAAGTAGAAAAATTATTTTTACTGACTAATAATCTTATCTATTTATATATTTATTTTTGTGATTTATGAGACTAAATGTTTGGCTGGCTTTTCTGGTTTAATTACAAGCTTAATAGACATCTTATCTCATTCTTGAGGAAAATCTTGATATTATTTTGCCATTTGCTAATTCACTATTATTTTTAAATATAGCAAAATTTTATCTATATTAAATATCTTGATAGATTTATTTAACTTAAAGAAACTAGATTCACTTAAAAAAATTAAACTATTTCATGAGCTATAAATATTTTATGAGTAACGATATTTGATTTTTAATAATTTTACATTTTTTCAAAAGTTTTTATATAAGCTTTATTTAAAGGCCTCTTAAGGATTAAATTTATTACATATGACGTAATATTTTTATTGGAGATTATAAAATTTGCTTTATAGAAGGTGAAATTTTTTAGGACAGAAATAATAATAAAAGTTATAAATTTAGAATTACAAACATTTTTAAATTAAATTAAATTAAATTCCTTCAAATAATCAATTATACTCCTTTCAATTCTTTTTTAATGCTACTTCAAAAATTAATTTATTTTTTTGATATTTCATTTTCCAAATTAAAAATCTAATTTTTATTTTAATAATTGCTAATGAAACTGACTAATCTTATTACTTAAGAAAGTTTGAATCTTGAAAAATTCTATCTGATATAGTTAGAGGACTAATAAAATGTTTATATTTATTATTATTAAGAATTTTAAGATTAATTTATAAATATTATAATTAAAAAGATAGCAGAAGCTGATGTTGCTTCTCTAATCAAACTTCTAGTTTTATGGATAAAGTTAAGTTCCTATCCTGTCATTGAGAAGTTCCTGGCTAAAGTCAATCTTAGTAAGTGAGCAAACTTTTCAGGTTATTCACTCTTGCTAGCGGCTTGAGGCTGTTCGCCATAGTTATGGAACTCCCTGGTCGAAGTTTGTTGAATAAAAAAACAAGATATCCACGTTATGTGAATCAAGAGAGTGACCTGGCTTTTAGCTAGAAAGATTCCAGTTCCTTGAAAGAGAAATTTAATTAAGTTTATAATTAATTAGGTAGTTTATGGATATAATTATGCTCTAATATTACTAAACATCAAAACTCTTATATTTTATTTTTTTACTTTTTAATGCTTTCTAATTTTACTAGTAAAAATCTTTTTTAATTAGATATAAATTAAATTAACTTTATAATGAGTAAGTTTGAATAATCAAAATTGCGTTAATATTATATATAATAATAATTCACTTTAACCAAAGAGTTATTGTATTAAGATACTTCATTTTATGCAAATTTAAGTTTGGTCATCTCAAATTTCTTTTCTTATTTGATTTCTTATATTTTTTTCATTTTTATCGCTTCTGAAATATTTTTTATTCTACCTACAACTCTGTTTGATTTTATATGATTTACTAAAATGCAATTGCTTTTAATTTGTAAATTTTTGAGAAAAAATTTTAATTTGAAAGTCTGTTTCTGCTTATTGATTAGAAGTAAATTGTTAGTTTATTTTTATTTATTCTTTTTTTATAATTTTTTACAAATGTTTACCAGTAATTCTATCCAAAGATTTCCAAATAGTAGACATTTTCAAAGATATGTCTAGAGGTTTCTTTTCCTTCATATATGAGAGCTAATTTTCGCAGGTTTTGGCGTAAATGTAAGTCATATTGAAAACTATAAGAGAAAGGCCACAACTTAAAGATTGAGATTATTTCCTACCTATATTCCTTGTTAAATTTAGTATATTTTATTTCGATAAATTTCAAAATTTCTTCAAGTTACTCTGAATATATGTGAGATAATCCATACCTCTATATCGTAAACCTGCTTCTTAATAAAGTTATTTTCTATTTTTTTTGCTATATAATTCTCAATAGAATGAAGCATATAAAGCTTTAGACAGAATCAAATAGATAAGCAAAAAAAGAGCTTAAATTAGTAAGTCAGTTAACTAGTTGATATGTTAGTTAGGGAAAATGAAATAACATGTTATTATACAAGGAGATTTAAATACCTTAAGTATTTTTACTAGTAGCTTTTATATGCTAAAATAAGAATTTCAGAGCTAATTTCCATATCTGTGGAAGATTCTTCGTAATTCACTATAAGCTAATTAAGATAGTTTTTATGTAAGTTTATTCTTCATCTATCCTTACACTTCTTAAGAATAAAAGATGAATTAAAATCTATAAAGCTTAGAGTATGATTTGTATTATCACTATCATAGCTGATAAATATAATTGAATATATTTCATATTAGAACGAAAAGAAGTTCTAAAGAATGAAGAAACACTCAAGTTGGATATAAACTCTCAACTAATTTTTATACTTCAATAGTTCTATAAAGAAGTTTTATATACTAACTATGATTTACTAAGAAATAGATAAGTGAAAGCATTTAATACCTTAAACAATCATAGCGTTTATAGCTAGAGTGCTTATTCTACAAAAGGCTAGAAAAACAAATTAGTTAATGAGATTAATAGCTGGGAAATAAGTTTAAGTGTATAGTTATAGGACTTGAGAAATGGAATATAGGAGTATTATTAATTTATTCCAAAGCTTTAGCTCTTTATAGCTATATCAAGAAGAATTATTTTATAAGAAAGAAAGATAAATTGTCTAAACTCTTCTAAGTCATTGAATTACTATGGGAAGGTCAATAATCAGTAAGAATAAAAGTTAGCTGATTTAAACAAATTCAGTCAGTTTAGAAGTAGCAGTTAGTTTTAGAGAGGGAATAAGATAAAGGAAAAATAAATGGTAAATGTTGGCTAATCTGAGACAGATGTATATTTCTACATTTGAATCAAATATTCAAACTCAGATTTTATTTCTTCATAATGCTAAGAAATTCATTTAGTTACTTAAGACTTTAAAATCAAAAAAAAAATCTAACTAAAAAGGAATAAAAAATCAGTAATTAAGATTCAAGAAATCATATACTTAAATATAATAAAGTATTTCACAAATTTTCTCTCTAAAGAACTAACTTCTTTAAAAAATATTTGTAGTAAGTCAGTATTATCATAAGTTTATTCTATTTGAAAACTCTAAAAATATCTTAAAACTTTCTAATTAGAAGTTTGAAAATGAAATAGTAAAACTAAAATAGGAATATTAAATTATTAATTTAATAGACAAAAAAGTTTTAAAAAAATCTAAGCAATAAATACTTCATCAGTAGTAAATTTCCTTTTTTCACATATTAATCCTTAGTTACTAAGCATATACAAATAATCTGATTATTAATCGACCAAATTTTATTTAAACTAGGAAGAAAATTAATTTCTGGCTTAAATAAACTAAAGAAATATATTTTACAAAAATACTAAAATAAAAATTTTTCATAGATATGAGCATGATTAGTGATTGGTTAATTCCATAAATGGTTTAAAGTAGAAGACAACAAAGAAGAATGCTAATAGGATAACTAAATAAGTAAAATATAATAAAACATATACTAAACAACTAACCTGGTAGAACAATCTAGTTAAACTAAGCTGAAAGTTTTAATCTATAAAATTTTCAGAAATTTCATAAGGAAAATTTATTAAATAATGTATAAAAGCAAGGTTTATCTTGTTTTTTTAGAAAGACTTGCAAGTCGTCTCTGGTTTATAATTTTTACAGGAGACTATTATGTATACAATTATACAGGGATAAATGCACTGTAATACTTATGGAATTAAATACAATTATATACAAGGACATCTAATTTTTCTAAGCATTTATATTCATAAGGTTAAGATAAATTTTACTTAAAATTTAATTTTTCTAAAGGAATATTACTTATAATTTATATTAAATAGGGAGGACCTTGCCTCTAAAGGTTAAGAGAAGAATTCACAAGGGTGAAGTGACTCAGAAAATCTTCTAAGTGTTGGAACAGAATAATATCTTTATCATGAGTTGGAAATTTACCTGTAATCGCCTGTTGACGTCCTGTGCTTTTGATGAATTGGAACTAATAATCTTGCCCACAATTAGAAGAGAAGATTCAAAGGGAATATTGAGATCTTAAAATCTTTAAAATATATTTTTTATAGTGCTGCGCATCATTAAGGGGCTACTCGCACTTTAATCAAATTTTTTTTATAAAAGTTTTAAGTAATTAAAAAAGCTCTCTAATGAAATAAAAAAATAATTAAATATTTATATTCAGCTTATTATAAAGAATAGCTATAAGATAAATAAACCATTTACACTTTTCATTTAATTTAGTTCTTTATTTAATTGAAAAAGTAAATTTAATTAAGTTACATAAATATGATAATGCTTATTTAAACCTTAAGTTTTATTTATAAATATAGCCGTTATTATAAATTAAGTATAAATAGTCTGATAAAATAAAAAATTATAATAAAATGTAAAGCAGGACTGATTAATCAACTAGTAACTAAAACTATACACTAGATAATCCAAACTAATAACCTTCTTCTGACCAATAATAAGAATAATCTAATAAGAATTTCCAGTAAACTTAATCAACAGTCCAAATATAAAGTCATTTAACTTAAGACTAAAAATAAAAAATTAGTTAAATAAATTAAAAAATATCTACAGAAGATTAAAAAGATTAAGAAATAACGCTTCCAATGAAGAGAATTCATGAACACTTAAACTAAGAACAATAACTTACTTAAGAATAATAAGGTACTAAGCAGCTTAAAAGTAGTAAACAAACTTTATTTTCCAATTCTTATATTTTTCAAATTATTTGTTAGTTCCTTAAAAAAAGAGATATCAGTAGACTACAATAAGTTAGTTAATTTTTTAATAAGTTTAAGTATTAATATAAAAAGCTAGAAATAAAATAATATTCAAGTAATAATGATTATGTTTAAAGTAAAATCAATTGAACTCTCAAACAAATATTATAATCTGATACTAAAATCTTGCATATTAATACTTAGGATTGATAAGAAGAAAATTAAGCAGAAGAAATCTTTCAAGAAATAAAAAAATGCTTATAGCTGAAAATTAATTTAGATCAAAAAGGATATAAATTAGTATAAGAAATTCATTTAGATGGAATTAATAATTTAGATAATACCATTCAAGAATATATTTCAAAATGCTCAAATCTAAAAAGACTATTTTTAAGTTTTTTCAATTTTTAAGAAGAAAATTTAATATTTTTGCAAAGCTTGACTCATTTATAATCCTTAGAAGTCTAAAACATAAATAAAAAATAGATAACAGGAAAATTTCTAATAGACTACTGCTTTGGTTTAACTTTAAAGGAAGTAAAAATAATTAGTAAAGGAATTAATCAAGAAATTTTGGTATAATACTTGAAATAAAAGGGAATGTCATTAGAAGAAATAAATATTAACCATAATAGAGATATGGACAAGTATATTGATTTTTGTCCTAATTTAAACAAAATTGAATAGTATTATATAAAAAGTTCTTATGACTAATTCATATTGAAGTTAAAAAACTTTAACCTTAGTAGTTTAAATTTTTTTTCAAGTTTATAAGCAGAAACAATATAAGAATTATTTTCTAAGTAGCATAATAAATTATAGCATATTGAGATTTATAATTGCGATAATTTTAATGATAATCACCTGATATCTTTAATGTAAAACTGTCCTAGTTTAATTTCCCTTAAGTTGACTTCATTATATGAACTTACTAATACATCTTTGAAGAAAATAGGAGATTTTGGATAAAATTATAAAGAAATATCTTTTAGTTACGTTAGATAACTAACTAATGAAACTCTATGTTATATTTTTGAGAATTGTAGAAAACTAACTAAATTATCTCTTAGTGATATGGAAAAACTAAAAAATAAGACTTTACATTCTATGAGTTAAAACTGTAAAGAGTTAGAAAGCTTAAAATTGATAGATTGCAAAATGTTAGATGAGAATTGAATAGATGAAATAGTTAAAATAAACAAATTAAAATAATTAGATTTTTTTGAAACTTAACTAAAAAATAAAGATATAGTATAAATAGTAACTAACTGTAAACATTTAAAATCTTTATATCTTTAGAATTCAGAGGATGTTACATAGGAAGGCTTTCCAATTTATGATTAAAAGGGATAAGAATATCCTTTTTATAGAAATCTTAAATATTTAGATATTGAAGGAACGTAAATAAGAGAACAGTGGGTTAATTAACTTAAATAAAAGTTTGTAAGAATGACAATTTACCACAATGTTGAGAAAGGTAACAATCAAAGTTGAAAGAAAGTAAATAACAATAAATATTTAATTTTATATTTTAATAAATAATTTATGTTAAATAAATAAAATTACTTAAAATAGTTTATTAAGATACTTTTTATATATAATAAATTATAAATTTTACATAACTTTGTTCGTAATATAAGTAGAATAAAGAGATAAAAAATAAAATTTCAGTTTATATATAAATAAATAACTATTTAAATATGAATTGTAAAGCATAATAATAAATAATCTATTTAGCTTTTGATATTAAAGCATTATTTTATATAATTATTTAGTTGAAAATCTTTAAATTATTGCACTTAAGCTTGAAAATGATAAAAAGGAAAACAGCTAGAGTATATAATAAAGAAGTTTAGTAGAGAATTGACGAGAAATGAATAGTTTGGAATCAATAAACGACAAGTTTAGGTTAATAAATATTTTAAAAGGATGTTATAATTAAGTTAAAATATTAAGTTTAAATGAAAATATCTTTTATTATAATATAAAACTAAGTTATTTTAATTTGGTCTAAAATTCTTATGTAGTTATCATATAAGCTATACCTAAATAAGAAATTAATATCTTAATAAATTAAAGTTTCACTTTTTACAAAAAATAAAGAACTTCATTGATACTTTGATCGGTAACATATAATTAGTTTAAATTAGCTATTTTCTAGTTTGTATTCTAATAGATTTATTAAATACTATAATAATAATTAAATTTTAAGAATTATTAAAAATAATATAGACCAATCTTATCAATAATCTTATCAAATCACTTTAACCATTTCTATCTTATACATTTCTATTAAATTATTAAATTATTTAAACCAAACCATAAATATAACCATCCCTTAAAAAATCTACTCTTACTTTATTATATCAAATTAAGCCCAAAACTTCTCTTTAAGTATAGAAAATAAAAATATTTTTGTTAATAATGAAAAATAAATTCTTATTTTATAAAGATTGTATAATAGTAACTAATATATATTTGTATAACTTACTTATTTATAAAATGTTAAACTTATTTTGTTAATTAATAAATTAAATAACTTTCTATATGATAGAAGTAACTTATACCCTTTATAGTAGAATAATAAACTTAAGATTTTATAAAAAAGTAATTAATAAACATTTTTATATGTTATTTTTAATGTATTAATCTCTATATGCTTATACTAATATTAAACGATCATAATACTATTGATTAAATACATTCATTCTAAATGTTATATCTTAGTGTTGATTTAAAAATTAATTTATTTTAAGATATTATAAAATTTCATATCTCAAATAAAGTTTATTCTTAATGGTTTAATATTAAAAACATAGTAGAAGGATTTTATTAAATTCCCTAAGAATTTAAATTAAATGTTAGCTTTGATTAATATAATATCTTAAATTTAATATATTAATCCTTTATTATATATTTAGTATATTTAATAAGACTTAATTTTAGTGAAATACTAATTAAAATTAGAATAAATAAAATATTTTATCTTTTTTATTTTTAGTTTATATGAATAAAGATATTTAGTGTTATTGATTGATTTTATTCTCTTTTTCATTAACTTTGTTGACTGAAAGTTAAATAAAAGATTAAATATTTTTGTTATCTATTAAAAAATATTTTCCAGTTCTCTTGATGATTTACTTTTGAGCTGTTTATTTCTCCTTAGTTATTGAAGTAAAGCTTTTATTAATTAATGGTTTTTTAAAATGAATGACTTTTAAGTTTTTTATTTTTCAGTTTAGATATTAATTTAACAAAATACTTTTAATCTCTTTTGAATAAATAATTCAATGAATTACAATAATAGCAAGAATTGTTTTATTTTTTACTTATAAATTGAATATCTTCTATTATCATTCAATCTTTAACTCTTTCTTTAATTAAGTAGAAAAATGATTTTAACTGCCTAATCCTCTTGTTTATTGAAATATTTGATTTTAGTGATAAGCTTAATTTGAGGTGAGTTTTGTGGGTTGATGGTTAAGAATTGATCTGTTTGTTGAGATAAATGTTGATGGTATTTGTGGATTTGTTAATTGACTATAATGTTGATATATTGCATAGTTATATTAAATATATTGATAGTTATAATATGTTGAATTATAAGTTAAGTATTTGAATAAAAAGATTACAATATAAGTGTATTTATTTTGTAATAATTTAAAGTTTGATTTGATTTATACTTTATGTTGTATATCTAATTAAAGTAAAGAAAATTGTAGATTAAACATAAATTTAAAATTATAAATATCTAAATTTATTATTCTTTTATTTAGATATTTAATTATAGACAAATATTTATCGTTATAAATTTAAAAAATTAGAATTTTATCTCTAATTTTATTTTAATTTAAATTAAGAAAAAAGTAGATTGGAATTATATAAAGTTTAATAAAATCTGATTTAAAATGATAGAATTATTTTAAATGTTTACCTTAATAATAAACTATAATATAGATTTTTTAAAAGTAATCAAAATATTATCAATCTCTTAAGAAACTAAATTTATAATTTGTTCATGTTTATTTTTATTTTTTACATTGAGGAAGTAGAAATAAATTAAATTTAATATCTTAAAATAAATCTTTTTACAGTAGAGTTATTTTAGTATCTCTCTAAAATAGATAGTAAATAATATATTTTATAGATACAAATTGTTAAATAAAATTTCATCTATATAAAAATAATATTTACTATCTATTATAGAGATATAAAATAATTAAGTCTTAAGTATAATTTGAGATAGCCTTTCTATAGTAAAATATGTATATAAAATATATTATTTTTATGGCTTTTAATATTTAAAAATATAGATAGTTTTTAAATAAATTTATCTTATTTTCATTTATTTTTATCTATAGAAAACTAATAAAAAATTAATAATAAAAATTGTATAATCTGAGTTAAATAAAATACTTAGCTAAATTAATAATTTAATAACTAATTCCTACCTTTAAGTGTGATAAAACTAATTAATTATTAACATTTTGAAGCATAATTACTATGATAAGTTATTTTAATCTTTATATTTAATAAAATTTACATTTTATATATATTTTAATTTTAACATTTAAGAGTAGATATTAATTGCAATCTGCTATAACTTATATTTATCACATTTCAAGATTGCTTAAATAGACAAATATATCAACATTTTTAAACTAAACTAATCTATTATACTAAGAGCAGCTAGCTTTAATACAAACTATTAAATTAACATTTTAAAAATTAAACTAACCTAAAATATTTAATGAAGGTATGAAGCATACCTATAAAAGTAAAACATGTAATTCAAATTAATTTAAAAGAGAAATTATCAAATAATAATAAAATAATTTGATAAAAGTTAAAAGCTGAAGTAAAGAATTATTATACTATTTTACAATATTATATTTTAACTTTTACAAAATACAGATTTATTATGAACAAAATTACCTTGCAACAGTAAAAACTCTTATGCAAAATTACAAATATACAAATATAACCAATAAATAAACACATTAAACATAAAGAGAGAAAATTCTATTTACAAAATATTTAAAACTATCTAAAAATATTAAAAAGTACAATAATCCATAAAATAAACATAAAATTCATAAAAAATTTAAATTAATTTCATTCTAATTATTAAAAATATCTTAAATAATTAGAAATATCATTAAACCCTAATTAAATTTAAAAAATTTCATAAAATAACTTTAATTTTATTTTTAAAAAAGATTAAAAAAATTGATATATTATTTGAAAATCTAAATAAAAATATATTTATTAAAAAACAGATAACTGCTAAGCTTGCTTTAATTACATTAAATGAATAACAATCATTAATAAATATTTAATTTTTTTAAGTTTTTAGTGATTAATTAATAAGATAATTAATGTTTAAGAAATTTCTCTTTATTTATACTTAGTTTAATAAAGCAAATAATAAATAAAATTAGAAATTTATAAGATTTTTTAATTAATCTTTTATAACTTAAATTAGTCTGATTATATAACATAATATTTTTCTTGTTTCTTTTGAATTACTAAAATATCTTTTATATATGTTTACTTTTTCTTGAATTGCTTTTTTAAATATTTCATTTTATTTAGCTACGAATTATTTATAATATGTAAATTTATGTATAATAGTTTTTTAGTGTTTTTTCTTTTGAAAGAATTTTGTAGCTAATTAAGATTAAACTTATTTAATAGATATTTAAAACTAAAATAATTTAAAATTTATGTTTACATTATACACTTTATTAGATTAATTATATAAAATTATATTTAATGCTATACTTAAATCTTCATTAGAATAAATAGAATTTAATAAAAAATAATTAATAATTTAAATTAAAAAATACAGTTATAAGTTAAGAAGTTTTAGAAGCAAAGAAAATGAGAATAAAAATTAAAGCAAGAAATTAATTATTATTTTCTAAGCTAAAAATAACTTAATAAAAATAAATAATCATATTTTTAACTACTAACTTAATTATTTAACTCTATTTATTTTCATATTATCTGATATTTTATTATACAATTATAATTACTATGCATATAATTTAAAAAGTTAACTATGCAAAAAAATAAGTAACTAAAATTGAAAAGCAATTAAGTTGTTATAATGAATAAAGACTCTTTGTAAATAAATAACAAAACATTTACTATAATAAAGAGTATTTGCTGAATCACATTACATAGCATTCATCAATTCATTTTTAGTATAATATTAAATTAAAAGAAAATTATAATTTGGCTAAGAAGACTATTTATTTTATAAACATTTTCAAAATGTTTTTTAAGAAAGTTGAGATAAAATTTTATATTTTCTTTTTCTAAGCCTTTAAAATATTTTTAATTCTATTATATAAAATTATAAAAAGTAATCAAAAATTGATATTTAAATTTAATTATTTTTGGTTTTAACAGATATTTTTAAATACTTTATTAATTGATAAATAGCTATTTCGAAAGATAAAGTTTAATTAAAATATTTTTACTAATTATTGAATCATATTTTAGTTTTATTTTACAAAAATAGTATTAAATAAAAATTAAATACCCAGCTTTTTATTAAGATAGAAAAACTATAAGAAAATATTTATTAAATGTTATTCAATTAACCTTTTATTTCTTTTTTGTTTATGATTTTAATTGTAAACATTCATTTTTAATAATTGCTTAAGTTTTATCTATGGATTTTTATATAAAACATAAGAAATAATATCAATTAAAATAAAGTAAGATATTAAAATCATACTACTGTTGAAAAAATTTGCTTAAAAAGATTTAGAAAGTAAAAAAGTAAATTAAATAGTCCATCATTTAGATTTAAATGTAAATAACTTTATCTACTCTAAATATAATATTATTATAAAAATTGTATTCCTGAATGTTTTATAATAATTATTTAACATTAATTTAAATATTAAAATTAACTTAGATTGTAAAATATATGTTAATTACTTAAGTTATGGTAAGTAAAATTTAATCTACTTATAGTAAATTATTGTTGCTTTTTAAATTTAAGTTATTTTATTAAAAATAAAAGCTTATTAAGCTTTTTATAATAATTAAGTTAGGAATTATTCTTTAATTATTTATTTTTAATATTTTATTAAGATTAAGAGGCAAATCAATACCAAACAAAGGAAAAACCGTAGACGGATTATTGTTCGACTGGTTAAGAAGAGAATTTTATATTTGAATAATACTGCACAGCAATAAAAGTAGAATTAAAAATTGAAGACAAAGAAATATTTATAGATGATGGTAATAACAATTAAAAAGGAAAGAAAAACATTAATCGTGCAATATGAGAATATAGAGTATATGTAGAAGATAGAAAGGATGGAGTAAATGATAACAACATTACAATATAGAAAAACATTATTTGATGAATATGTAGTAGGACCACCTAACTACCTGAGATATAATAAAAATAGAAAAGAAGAAATATGTCACCTATTTAGAATAAGAACGAGATGTAATGGGAGTTAGGATTACTTAAAAGAAAGACACCTAATTATGACAAGTCAGTGCCTTTTCTGTAACAATGCAAGAGAAAACGAAAGGCATATCATAGAAAACTGTTCAGAATACAAAGAAGGAAGATAATAATGTATCTGAAATCTTAGAGCATCAGGAGTGAGAGATAAGGAATGGAACTATTTGATATAATATGAGGAACGGCAAATTCGAGAAATTCATTAGAATCTAAGAAAATTAAAAAGAGCTAAAGATGACTTGATAATAAAAGATTATATCAAAAATATATTAGAAAAAAGGAAAAGAGGATATATAGAAAAGAAAATTGAATGCAAAAGAGAAATAAGAAAAGACTATAGAGCAGGAAAAGGATAATTTTTATGAGTGTATAGAAGCTTGATCAAGAAGAAAAGAATTAGAAATGAAAATTAGTAAGATATGTAAGAAAAAATAAATAAAGCTTGTAATAAAGATCTAAAAATGCGTAGATAGATAGAAGACAGAAGAAAAAGAGTTAACATTGAGGAAAGTGAGGAAGATATGTAACTAATAAGAGAAGAATTTCTATTACCTGAAGGCTTACTTGAAGAAACGGACATATATTGAGATATGTAAAGAGCTGCGCACCAACGAGGTGCTACGCGCTCTATAATCAAATTTATTTATTTATTTATTATTTAATAGTTATTGTAGAAAAATAAAGATTTTTAAAAATAATTATAATAAAGTACTTATTTTTAAAGTATTACTTCTATTGATATTTAGCTTATATTATTTTATAATTAGTAAACTTATATTTTGTTCTTTACAAATTTTAATTATTCATTTTTTAGTGATTCAAAGCTATTTTTATCAATTTTAAAATAGAAAGTCTCTTCATTTTTTATAATAAAGTAACTTATTAGGCTTCTATAGAGTAAGAGATAAATATTATTAAATACTAAAACTTAAATATTTCTACACTTTATTTTCAATTTAAATAAACATTTAAAAAAGAGATTTTCCTATTAAGTTTAATCTATTTAAGATAGTTTTAAATATTCTTTCCTATTATAAGGATTCTTCCTTTTATTACAATTATTACAATTATATCTTTTATTTTCAATCTATATTATCTCAAACTATCATATTTATTTTCACTATTATATTCAAACTTTTCTTCTCTCAGACCAAATATCAAAACGTTCAAATCAATTTAGGTAGAAGGTTTTAAATATAACCAATAGTATGAAAGAACCTATTTAAGCTTCTAATTCCTAACTTCAGTCGAAATCAACTGATAGAGCAAAAAACTTGAGAAAACTCATCTATTTGAAACAAGAAATTAAAATAGTGCAATATGAAAATTAGAAAATACATTTTAGGGCAACCTGATTTGAATAGTTGAAGATATCGAAAAAGAATAATTAAAGTATAATTAGAAATGTTTAAATAAAATAAATTAATTATTTCAAGAAGTAGAAAATCTAAGAAGAGACTCAAAAAAAAGAAATTGAAGATAAGAAGTTTTACTTTCTTATTATATAAAGAACAAAATTTGGATAAGCAATTAAAGCTGAATTATTATAATAAACTATTATTATTATTTATATTAATTTTAAATAAAAAAAATGGAATAATCTATTCGCCTTTCCAAAAACCAAATTAAGAACGCAAAAAGGAAAGCTGCGAAACTAATGCAGAAACAATAACGAGAAGAAGATAAATCAAGTTCCTATCTGAAGGAAAAGTTATAATTGGAACAATAGAGACGAATCCAGTAAAAGTACAAAAATAATCAGAAATCTAAATATAAATTGACTAAATGAAAACAATAATACAAAATTATTAGGAAACAATTTACAATCAAGGGGAAAAAATAAGAGAACTAATGAATACTATCGAAGATTAAAACAACGAGCTACTAATAATAAGACGACAATTGATTTAAAATAATTTAGTCACGGAATAGTAACTATATGAATAATCTCAATCGAATTTTAAGCAAGAACAAAATATGATTATTGAAAAAGTTTCTACATAAACAAACATCCAAGAAAAATAGAATGACGAAAAGATTAATATAGAATTACTCCAAAGAATCGATTAACTTGAAAAAAAAGTATTTCTGAAGAGATTCAAGAAAAGACCAATCAAAAATTGCTATTATTGCAAATCAAAGTGACACCTATTACAAAATTGCGATCAGTGGAGATAAATTTAGATGAAAGAACAACAAAGAACGTTAAGAATGTTTAGCAGACTCTGAATCACCGAAACGGGAATTTACAAGAAGAAGATATTCGTATAAAAGACAGAAGATTCTCAGTGGTTCCATCCACAAAAAAAATGGCGGTGGTATCCATCCACGCTAAAAAAATGGTAGCAAAAACCTGGTTGAAAATCCAGGGAATGCTAAACTTTAATTACTTTTAGTTTACTATTATTATTATCTATATTAATTTTGATAGGGAGGAGCAATCCTACAACTGAGATTTACTTTAAATACTGTACCAGGAAATACCATGAACGAAGAACCGAACAAGAATCTTGTAGAAGCCAAGAGAAGATAAGACTGAAGAAGCATCAAGTAAAGTTAATGATGAAAGATGCCAGATATATTAATGTCTCTTCGGGGGAATTCAAATCAAGGCCCTATAGAAGACAAGATTCACAAATGATTGTTTGCGGTTTGGAAGATTTCAGCAAAGAGATATTTAAACATTAAAAATCTTTATTAAAGAACTGCATGCCATTGGGGTGCTACGTGCTCTATAATCTTATTTATTAATTTATATAATTTAAAAAGTTTATTATACTAATTTAAAATCTATTTAAAATATGATTATGATTGTATAAATTATAAATATAGCCGTTATTCATAATTTAAGTATAAATAGTCTAATAAAATAAAAAATTATAATAAAATGTAAAGCAGGACTGATTAATCAACTAGTAGCTAAAACTATACACCAAATAGTTCAAATTGTTAATCCTCTTCTGATCGATAATAAGAAGAATCTAATAGACACCACCAAGAAACTTAAGTAGCAGCCTAAATCCAAAACAATTTAGCATAAGATTAAAATAAAAAAAATAATTTGATAAATTAAAAAGAATCAATAAAAGAGTATTAAGATTAAGAAATATCGCTTCCAATGAAGAGATTTCATGAACACTTAAACTAAGAAGAAGAGTTTTCTTAAGAATAATAAAGCATTAAGTAGTTTAAAAGTAATAAATAAACTTTATTTTCAAATTCTTATATTCTTCAAAATATTTGTTAGTTCCTTAAAAATATAGACATTTGTAGATTACAGTAAGTTAGTTAATTTCTAAATAAGTTTAAGTATTAATTTGAAAAGTTAGAAATAAAAAAATATTCAAGTAATAAAGGCTACGTTTAAAATAAAACAAACTGAACTCTCAAACAAATTTTATAATCTGATACTAAATTTCTTTAAATTAATACTTAAAATTGATAAGAAGAAAATTAAGCAGAAAAAATCTTTCAATAAATAAAGAAATGCTTAGAACTAAAATTAAATTTATATCAAAAAGGATATAAACTAGTATAAGAAATTCATTTAATTGGACTAAATAATTTAGGTAAAACCTTTCAAGAATATATTTCAAAATGCTCAAATCTAAAAAAACTTGTTTTAAGGTTTAACTTATTATTGGAAGAAAATTTAAATTTTTTGTAAAATTTGACTCGTTTATAATCCTTAGAAATCTTAGACATAAATTAGGAATCGATAACAGGAAAATTTCTAATAGACTACTGTTAAGGATTAAATTTAAAGGAACTAAAAATATTTATTAAAGGAATTAATAAAGAAATGTTATTATAATATTTGTAATAAAAAGGAAATTTGTTAGAAGAAATAAATATTAACTATAATAGAGATATGGACAAGTATATTTATCTTTGTCCTAATTTAAACAAAATTGACTTTTATGTAATAAAAAGTTCTTAAGATTAATTCATATTGAAGTTAAAAAACTTTAACCTTAGTAGTTTAAAAATTTATCGAAACTTATAAATATAAACAATGTAAGAATTATTTTCTAAGTAGCATAATAATTTATAGCAAATTGAGATTTATTTTTGCAATAATTTTAATGATAATCAACTGATATCTTTAATGTAAAAACTGTTCTAGTTTAGAATCTATTATATTAGATTCATTATATGAACTTACTAATATATCTTTGAAGAAAATAGGAGATTTTGGATAGAATTATAAAGAAATATCTTTTATTTCTGTTAGCCAACTTTCTAATAAAACTCTATGTTATATTTTTGAGAATTGTAGAAAACTAACAAAGTTATCTCTTAATTAAATGAAAAAACTAAAAAATAAGACTTTATAATCTTTGAGTTAAAACTGTAAGGAGTTAGAAAGTTTAAAATTGATAGATTGCATAATGTTAGATGAGAATTGAATAGATGAAATAGTTAAAATAAGCAAATTAAAATAATTATAGTTTTAAGGAACGTAACTAAATAATAAAGATATAGTAAAAATAGTAACTAACTGTAAACATTTAAAAATATTAAATCTTATGCGTTTAAAGGATGTTACATAAGAAGGCTTTCCAATTTATGATTTAGAGGGATAAGAATATCCTTTTTATAGAAATCTTAAATATCTATATATTAGTGGAACGTCAATAAGAGAACAGTGGGTTAGAAAACTTAAATAGAAGTTCGTAAGGATGACAGTAATCCATAATGTCGAGAAAGGTAGCAAACAAACTTGAAAGAAAGTAAATAACAATTTAATTTTCTATTTTAATAAATAATTTATGCTAAGCAAATAAAATTACATAAAATAGCTTATTAAGATACTTTTTATATTGCATTATAAAATATAATCTTTACATAACTTTGTTCGTAATAAGTAGAATAAATAGAAATAAATAATGTTTCAGTTGTTATATATAAATAAATAACTATTTAAATATGAATTGTAAAGCATAATAATAAATAAACTATTTAGCTTATGATATTAAAGCATTATTTTATATAATTATTTAGTTTATAATATTTAAATTATAGTACTTAAACTTTAAAATGATAAAAAGGAAAGCAGATAGAGTATATAATAAAGAAGTTTAGTAGATAATTTATGAGAAATGAATAGTTTGAAAATAATAAATGACAAGTTTAGATGTAATAAATAATTAAAAAAAATGTTATAAGTATGCTAAAATATTAAGTTTAAATGAAATATCTCTTATTATAATACGAAACTAAGTTATTTTAATTTGATCTAAAATTCTTATGTTGTTATCATATAAGTTATAATTTAATAAGAAATTAATATCTTAAATAAATTAAAGTTTCACTTTTTACAAAAAATAAAGAACTTCATTGATACTATGATCGGTAACATATAATTAGTTTAAATTAGCTACTATCTAATTTTAATTCTAATAGATTTATTAAATACGCTAATAATCATTAAATTTTAAGAACTATTAAAAATAATATTCATAATTAAAAAGATGATGGGAGCTGAGATTGACCTTCTGAATCATACTTTCTGGTTTTATGGCTAGGAACAAGTTCCTTTCCTGTCGCTGAGAAAGTCCCTGATCAAAGTCAACCTTTGCAAGGGAACGCCTTCCTCTTGATTATCCACTCCTGGTAGGGGCTGGCTTGAAGCCTGGCTGCCCATAGCGATGGAGCTCCCTGGCAGCTGCTTTTCGAAAGCAACAGGATATCCCCGTTATCCCATGAAGGGAGTGTTGGGGTCATTAAACTGCAAGAAGTTGCAATCCAAAACTCTTTAAGTTGGAATTAATTAATTAATTAAAAATAATATAGACCAACCTTATCAATAATCTTATCAAATCACTTTAACCATTTCTATCTTATACATTTCTATTAAATTATTAAATTATTTAAACCAAAACCATAATTATAACCATCCCTTAAAAAATCTACTCTTACTTTATTATATCAAATTAAGCCCAAAGCTTCTCTTTTAATTTTAGAAAATAAAAATATTTTTGATAATAATGAAAAATAAATTCTTATTTTATAAAGATTGTATAATAGTAACTAATATATATTTGTATAACTTACTTATTTATAAAATTTGCTAAACTTATTTTGTTAATTAATAAATTAAATAACTTTCTATATGATAGAAGTAACTTATACCCTTTATAGTAGAATAATAAACTTAAGATTTTATAAAAAAGTAATTAATAAACATTTTTATATGTTATTTTTAATGTATTAATCTCTATATGCTTATACTAATATTAAACGATCATAATACTATTGATTAAATACATTCATTCTAAATGTTATATCTTAGTGTTGATTTAAAAATTAATTTATTTTAAGATATTATAAAATTTCATATCTCAAATAAAGTTTATTCTTAATGGTTTAATATTAAAAACATAGTAGAAGGATTTTATTAAATTCCCTAAGAATTTAAATTAAATGTTAGCTTTGATTAATATAATATCTTAAATTTAATATATTAATCCTTTATTATATATTTAGTATATTTAATAAGACTTAATTTTAGTGAAATACTAATTAAAATTAGAATAAATAAAATATTTTATCTTTTTTATTTTTAGTTTATATGAATAAAGATATTTAGTGTTATTGATTGATTTTATTCTCTTTTTCATTAACTTTGTTGACTGAAAGTTAAATAAAAGATTAAATATTTTTGTTATCTATTAAAAAATATTTTCCAGTTCTCTTGATGATTTACTTTTGAGCTGTTTATTTCTCCTTAGTTATTGAAGTAAAGCTTTTATTAATTAATGGTTTTTTAAAATGAATGACTTTTAAGTTTTTTATTTTTCAGTTTAGATATTAATTTAACAAAATACTTTTAATCTCTTTTGAATAAATAATTCAATGAATTACAATAATAGCAAGAATTGTTTTATTTTTTACT
>CAMPDV010006622.1:0-18890 GCA_946699065.1 Loxodes magnus
TGAGTTAACAATGTATGAAAAATAGTTGTGTAATTTTTAAAGTAAAAAAAAACATTGTTTTGAAATGTTTTGAAGTGAGAATACGAAATTTTAATACCAGAGTGAGTTAACAATGTATGAAAAATAGTTGTGTAATTTTTAAAGTAATAATAAGCACAGTTTTTGAAATGTTTTGAAGTGAGAATACGAAATTTTAATACCAGAGTGAGTTAACAATGTATGAAAAATAGTTGTGTAATTTTTAAAGTAATAATAAGCACAGTTTTTGATATGTTTTGAAGTGAGAATACGAAATTTTAATACCAGAGTGAGTTAACAATGTATGAAAAATAGTTGTGTAATTTTTAAAGTAAAAAAAAACATTGTTTTGAAATGTTTTGAAGTGAGAATACGAAATTTTAATACCAGAGTGAGTTAACAATGTATGAAAAATAGTTGTGTAATTTTTAAAGTAATAATAAGCACAGTTTTTGATATGTTTTGAAGTGAGAATACGAAATTTTAATACCAGAGTGAGTTAACAATGTATGAAAAATAGTTGTGTAATTTTTAAAGTAATAATAAGCACAGTTTTTTGATATGTTTTGAAGTGAGAATACGAAATTTTAATACCAGAGTGAGTTAACAATGTATGAAAAATAGTTGTGTAATTTTTAAAGTAAAAAAAAACATTGTTTTGAAATGTTTTGAAGTGAGAATACGAAATTTTAATACCAGAGTGAGTTAACAATGTATGAAAAATAGTTGTGTAATTTTTAAAGTAAAAAAAAACATTGTTTTGAAATGTTTTGAAGTGAGAATACGAAATTTTAATACCAGAGTGAGTTAACAATGTATGAAAAATAGTTGTGTAATTTTTAAAGTAATAATAAGCACAGTTTTTGATATGTTTTGAAGTGAGAATACGAAATTTTAATACCAGAGTGAGTTAACAATGTATGAAAAATAGTTGTGTAATTTTTAAAGTAATAATAAGCACAGTTTTTGAAATGTTTTGAAGTGAGAATACGAAATTTTAATACCAGAGTGAGTTAACAATGTATGAAAAATAGTTGTGTAATTTTTAAAGTAAAAAAAAACATTGTTTTGAAATGTTTTGAAGTGAGAATACGAAATTTTAATACCAGAGTGAGTTAACAATGTATGAAAAATAGTTGTGTAATTTTTAAAGTAATAATAAGCACAGTTTTTGATATGTTTTGAAGTGAGAATACGAAATTTTAATACCAGAGTGAGTTAACAATGTATGAAAAATAGTTGTGTAATTTTTAAAGTAATAATAAGCACAGTTTTTGAAATGTTTTGAAGTGAGAATACGAAATTTTAATACCAGAGTGAGTTAACAATGTATGAAAAATAGTTGTGTAATTTTTAAAGTAATAATAAGCACAGTTTTTGATATGTTTTGAAGTGAGAATACGAAATTTTAATACCAGAGTGAGTTAACAATGTATGAAAAATAGTTGTGTAATTTTTAAAGTAAAAAAAAACATTGTTTTGAAATGTTTTGAAGTGAGAATACGAAATTTTAATACCAGAGTGAGTTAACAATGTATGAAAAATAGTTGTGTAATTTTTAAAGTAAAAAAAAACATTGTTTTGAAATGTTTTGAAGTGAGAATACGAAATTTTAATACCAGAGTGAGTTAACAATGTATGAAAAATAGTTGTGTAATTTTTAAAGTAAAAAAAAACATTGTTTTGAAATGTTTTGAAGTGAGAATACGAAATTTTAATACCAGAGTGAGTTAACAATGTATGAAAAATAGTTGTGTAATTTTTAAAGTAAAAAAAAACATTGTTTTGAAATGTTTTGAAGTGAGAATACGAAATTTTAATACCAGAGTGAGTTAACAATGTATGAAAAATAGTTGTGTAATTTTTAAAGTAAAAAAAAACATTGTTTTGAAATGTTTTGAAGTGAGAATACGAAATTTTAATACCAGAGTGAGTTAACAATGTATGAAAAATAGTTGTGTAATTTTTAAAGTAAAAAAAAACATTGTTTTGAAATGTTTTGAAGTGAGAATACGAAATTTTAATACCAGAGTGAGTTAACAATGTATGAAAAATAGTTGTGTAATTTTTAAAGTAATAATAAGCACAGTTTTTGATATGTTTTGAAGTGAGAATACGAAATTTTAATACCAGAGTGAGTTAACAATGTATGAAAAATAGTTGTGTAATTTTTAAAGTAAAAAAAAACATTGTTTTGAAATGTTTTGAAGTGAGAATACGAAATTTTAATACCAGAGTGAGTTAACAATGTATGAAAAATAGTTGTGTAATTTTTAAAGTAAAAAAAAACATTGTTTTGAAATGTTTTGAAGTGAGAATACGAAATTTTAATACCAGAGTGAGTTAACAATGTATGAAAAATAGTTGTGTAATTTTTAAAGTAATAATAAGCACAGTTTTTGATATGTTTTGAAGTGAGAATACGAAATTTTAATACCAGAGTGAGTTAACAATGTATGAAAAATAGTTGTGTAATTTTTAAAGTAATAATAAGCACAGTTTTTGATATGTTTTGAAGTGAGAATACGAAATTTTAATACCAGAGTGAGTTAACAATGTATGAAAAATAGTTGTGTAATTTTTAAAGTAAAAAAAAACATTGTTTTGAAATGTTTTGAAGTGAGAATACGAAATTTTAATACCAGAGGGAGTTAACAATGTATGAAAAATAGTTGTGTAATTTTTAAAGTAATAATAAGCACAGTTTTTGATATGTTTTGAAGTGAGAATACGAAATTTTAATACCAGAGTGAGTTAACAATGTATGAAAAATAGTTGTGTAATTTTTAAAGTAAAAAAAAACATTGTTTTGAAATGTTTTGAAGTGAGAATACGAAATTTTAATACCAGAGTGAGTTAACAATGTATGAAAAATAGTTGTGTAATTTTTAAAGTAATAATAAGCACAGTTTTTGATATGTTTTGAAGTGAGAATACGAAATTTTAATACCAGAGTGAGTTAACAATGTATGAAAAATAGTTGTGTAATTTTTAAAGTAAAAAAAAACATTGTTTTGAAATGTTTTGAAGTGAGAATACGAAATTTTAATACCAGAGTGAGTTAACAATGTATGAAAAATAGTTGTGTAATTTTTAAAGTAATAATAAGCACAGTTTTTGATATGTTTTGAAGTGAGAATACGAAATTTTAATACCAGAGTGAGTTAACAATGTATGAAAAATAGTTGTGTAATTTTTAAAGTAATAATAAGCACAGTTTTTGATATGTTTTGAAGTGAGAATACGAAATTTTAATACCAGAGTGAGTTAACAATGTATGAAAAATAGTTGTGTAATTTTTAAAGTAAAAAAAAACATTGTTTTGAAATGTTTTTAAGTGAGAATACGAGATTTTAATACCAGAGTGAGTTAACAATGTATGAAAAATAGTTGTGTAATTTTTAAAGTAAAAAAAAACATTGTTTTGAAATGTTTTGAAGTGAGAATACGAAATTTTAATACCAGAGTGAGTTAACAATGTATGAAAAATAGTTGTGTAATTTTTAAAGTAATAATAAGCACAGTTTTTGATATGTTTTGAAGTGAGAATACGAAATTTTAATACCAGAGTGAGTTAACAATGTATGAAAAATAGTTGTGTAATTTTTAAAGTAATAATAAGCACAGTTTTTGAAATGTTTTGAAGTGAGAATACGAAATTTTAATACCAGAGTGAGTTAACAATGTATGAAAAATAGTTGTGTAATTTTTAAAGTAAAAAAAAACATTGTTTTGAAATGTTTTGAAGTGAGAATACGAAATTTTAATACCAGAGTGAGTTAACAATGTATGAAAAATAGTTGTGTAATTTTTAAAGTAATAATAAGCACAGTTTTTGATATGTTTTGAAGTGAGAATACGAAATTTTAATACCAGAGTGAGTTAACAATGTATGAAAAATAGTTGTGTAATTTTTAAAGTAATAATAAGCACAGTTTTTGAAATGTTTTGAAGTGAGAATACGAAATTTTAATACCAGAGTGAGTTAACAATGTATGAAAAATAGTTGTGTAATTTTTAAAGTAATAATAAGCACAGTTTTTGATATGTTTTGAAGTGAGAATACGAAATTTTAATACCAGAGTGAGTTAACAATGTATGAAAAATAGTTGTGTAATTTTTAAAGTAAAAAAAAACATTGTTTTGAAATGTTTTGAAGTGAGAATACGAAATTTTAATACCAGAGTGAGTTAACAATGTATGAAAAATAGTTGTGTAATTTTTAAAGTAAAAAAAAACATTGTTTTGAAATGTTTTGAAGTGAGAATACGAAATTTTAATACCAGAGTGAGTTAACAATGTATGAAAAATAGTTGTGTAATTTTTAAAGTAAAAAAAAACATTGTTTTGAAATGTTTTGAAGTGAGAATACGAAATTTTAATACCAGAGTGAGTTAACAATGTATGAAAAATAGTTGTGTAATTTTTAAAGTAATAATAAGCACAGTTTTTGATATGTTTTGAAGTGAGAATACGAAATTTTAATACCAGAGTGAGTTAACAATGTATGAAAAATAGTTGTGTAATTTTTAAAGTAAAAAAAAACATTGTTTTGAAATGTTTTGAAGTGAGAATACGAAATTTTAATACCAGAGTGAGTTAACAATGTATGAAAAATAGTTGTGTAATTTTTAAAGTAAAAAAAAACATTGTTTTGAAATGTTTTGAAGTGAGAATACGAAATTTTAATACCAGAGTGAGTTAACAATGTATGAAAAATAGTTGTGTAATTTTTAAAGTAATAATAAGCACAGTTTTTGATATGTTTTGAAGTGAGAATACGAAATTTTAATACCAGAGTGAGTTAACAATGTATGAAAAATAGTTGTGTAATTTTTAAAGTAAAAAAAAACATTGTTTTGAAATGTTTTGAAGTGAGAATACGAAATTTTAATACCAGAGTGAGTTAACAATGTATGAAAAATAGTTGTGTAATTTTTAAAGTAATAATAAGCACAGTTTTTGATATGTTTTGAAGTGAGAATACGAAATTTTAATACCAGAGTGAGTTAACAATGTATGAAAAATAGTTGTGTAATTTTTAAAGTAAAAAAAAACATTGTTTTGAAATGTTTTTAAGTGAGAATACGAGATTTTAATACCAGAGTGAGTTAACAATGTATGAAAAATAGTTGTGTAATTTTTAAAGTAAAAAAAAACATTGTTTTGAAATGTTTTGAAGTGAGAATACGAAATTTTAATACCAGAGTGAGTTAACAATGTATGAAAAATAGTTGTGTAATTTTTAAAGTAATAATAAGCACAGTTTTTGATATGTTTTGAAGTGAGAATACGAAATTTTAATACCAGAGTGAGTTAACAATGTATGAAAAATAGTTGTGTAATTTTTAAAGTAATAATAAGCACAGTTTTTGAAATGTTTTGAAGTGAGAATACGAAATTTTAATACCAGAGTGAGTTAACAATGTATGAAAAATAGTTGTGTAATTTTTAAAGTAAAAAAAAACATTGTTTTGAAATGTTTTGAAGTGAGAATACGAAATTTTAATACCAGAGTGAGTTAACAATGTATGAAAAATAGTTGTGTAATTTTTAAAGTAATAATAAGCACAGTTTTTGATATGTTTTGAAGTGAGAATACGAAATTTTAATACCAGAGTGAGTTAACAATGTATGAAAAATAGTTGTGTAATTTTTAAAGTAATAATAAGCACAGTTTTTGAAATGTTTTGAAGTGAGAATACGAAATTTTAATACCAGAGTGAGTTAACAATGTATGAAAAATAGTTGTGTAATTTTTAAAGTAATAATAAGCACAGTTTTTGATATGTTTTGAAGTGAGAATACGAAATTTTAATACCAGAGTGAGTTAACAATGTATGAAAAATAGTTGTGTAATTTTTAAAGTAATAATAAGCACAGTTTTTGATATGTTTTGAAGTGAGAATACGAAATTTTAATACCAGAGTGAGTTAACAATGTATGAAAAATAGTTGTGTAATTTTTAAAGTAAAAATAAGCACAGTTTTTGATATGTTTTGAAGTGAGAATACGAAATTTTAATACCAGAGTGAGTTAACAATGTATGAAAAATAGTTGTGTAATTTTTAAAGTAAAAAAAAACATTGTTTTGAAATGTTTTGAAGTGAGAATACGAAATTTTAATACCAGAGTGAGTTAACAATGTATGAAAAATAGTTGTGTAATTTTTAAAGTAATAATAAGCACAGTTTTTGAAATGTTTTGAAGTGAGAATACGAAATTTTAATACCAGAGTGAGTTAACAATGTATGAAAAATAGTTGTGTAATTTTTAAAGTAATAATAAGCACAGTTTTTGATATGTTTTGAAGTGAGAATACGAGATTTTAATACCAGAGTGAGTTAACAATGTATGAAAAATAGTTGTGTAATTTTTAAAGTAATAATAAGCACAGTTTTTGATATGTTTTGAAGTGAGAATACGAAATTTTAATACCAGAGTGAGTTAACAATGTATGAAAAATAGTTGTGTAATTTTTAAAGTAAAAATAAGCACAGTTTTTGATATGTTTTGAAGTGAGAATACGAAATTTTAATACCAGAGTGAGTTAACAATGTATGAAAAATAGTTGTGTAATTTTTAAAGTAATAATAAGCACAGTTTTTGATATGTTTTGAAGTGAGAATACGAAATTTTAATACCAGAGTGAGTTAACAATGTATGAAAAATAGTTGTGTAATTTTTAAAGTAAAAAAAAACATTGTTTTGAAATGTTTTGAAGTGAGAATACGAAATTTTAATACCAGAGTGAGTTAACAATGTATGAAAAATAGTTGTGTAATTTTTAAAGTAATAATAAGCACAGTTTTTGATATGTTTTGAAGTGAGAATACGAAATTTTAATACCAGAGTGAGTTAACAATGTATGAAAAATAGTTGTGTAATTTTTAAAGTAAAAAAAAACATTGTTTTGAAATGTTTTGAAGTGAGAATACGAAATTTTAATACCAGAGGGAGTTAACAATGTATGAAAAATAGTTGTGTAATTTTTAAAGTAATAATAAGCACAGTTTTTGATATGTTTTGAAGTGAGAATACGAAATTTTAATACCAGAGTGAGTTAACAATGTATGAAAAATAGTTGTGTAATTTTTAAAGTAATAATAAGCACAGTTTTTGATATGTTTTGAAGTGAGAATACGAAATTTTAATACCAGAGTGAGTTAACAATGTATGAAAAATAGTTGTGTAATTTTTAAAGTAAAAAAAAACATTGTTTTGAAATGTTTTGAAGTGAGAATACGAAATTTTAATACCAGAGGGAGTTAACAATGTATGAAAAATAGTTGTGTAATTTTTAAAGTAATAATAAGCACAGTTTTTGATATGTTTTGAAGTGAGAATACGAAATTTTAATACCAGAGTGAGTTAACAATGTATGAAAAATAGTTGTGTAATTTTTAAAGTAAAAAAAAACATTGTTTTGAAATGTTTTGAAGTGAGAATACGAAATTTTAATACCAGAGGGAGTTAACAATGTATGAAAAATAGTTGTGTAATTTTTAAAGTAAAAAAAAACATTGTTTTGAAATGTTTTGAAGTGAGAATACGAAATTTTAATACCAGAGTGAGTTAACAATGTATGAAAAATAGTTGTGTAATTTTTAAAGTAAAAAAAAACATTGTTTTGAAATGTTTTGAAGTGAGAATACGAAATTTTAATACCAGAGTGAGTTAACAATGTATGAAAAATAGTTGTGTAATTTTTAAAGTAATAATAAGCACAGTTTTTGATATGTTTTGAAGTGAGAATACGAAATTTTAATACCAGAGTGAGTTAACAATGTATGAAAAATAGTTGTGTAATTTTTAAAGTAATAATAAGCACAGTTTTTGAAATGTTTTGAAGTGAGAATACGAAATTTTAATACCAGAGTGAGTTAACAATGTATGAAAAATAGTTGTGTAATTTTTAAAGTAAAAAAAAACATTGTTTTGAAATGTTTTGAAGTGAGAATACGAAATTTTAATACCAGAGTGAGTTAACAATGTATGAAAAATAGTTGTGTAATTTTTAAAGTAATAATAAGCACAGTTTTTGATATGTTTTGAAGTGAGAATACGAAATTTTAATACCAGAGTGAGTTAACAATGTATGAAAAATAGTTGTGTAATTTTTAAAGTAATAATAAGCACAGTTTTTGAAATGTTTTGAAGTGAGAATACGAAATTTTAATACCAGAGTGAGTTAACAATGTATGAAAAATAGTTGTGTAATTTTTAAAGTAATAATAAGCACAGTTTTTGATATGTTTTGAAGTGAGAATACGAAATTTTAATACCAGAGTGAGTTAACAATGTATGAAAAATAGTTGTGTAATTTTTAAAGTAATAATAAGCACAGTTTTTGATATGTTTTGAAGTGAGAATACGAAATTTTAATACCAGAGTGAGTTAACAATGTATGAAAAATAGTTGTGTAATTTTTAAAGTAAAAATAAGCACAGTTTTTGATATGTTTTGAAGTGAGAATACGAAATTTTAATACCAGAGTGAGTTAACAATGTATGAAAAATAGTTGTGTAATTTTTAAAGTAAAAAAAAACATTGTTTTGAAATGTTTTGAAGTGAGAATACGAAATTTTAATACCAGAGTGAGTTAACAATGTATGAAAAATAGTTGTGTAATTTTTAAAGTAATAATAAGCACAGTTTTTGATATGTTTTGAAGTGAGAATACGAAATTTTAATACCAGAGTGAGTTAACAATGTATGAAAAATAGTTGTGTAATTTTTAAAGTAATAATAAGCACAGTTTTTGAAATGTTTTGAAGTGAGAATACGAAATTTTAATACCAGAGTGAGTTAACAATGTATGAAAAATAGTTGTGTAATTTTTAAAGTAATAATAAGCACAGTTTTTGATATGTTTTGAAGTGAGAATACGAGATTTTAATACCAGAGTGAGTTAACAATGTATGAAAAATAGTTGTGTAATTTTTAAAGTAATAATAAGCACAGTTTTTGATATGTTTTGAAGTGAGAATACGAAATTTTAATACCAGAGTGAGTTAACAATGTATGAAAAATAGTTGTGTAATTTTTAAAGTAAAAATAAGCACAGTTTTTGATATGTTTTGAAGTGAGAATACGAGATTTTAATACCAGAGTGAGTTAACAATGTATGAAAAATAGTTGTGTAATTTTTAAAGTAATAATAAGCACAGTTTTTGATATGTTTTGAAGTGAGAATACGAAATTTTAATACCAGAGTGAGTTAACAATGTATGAAAAATAGTTGTGTAATTTTTAAAGTAAAAAAAAACATTGTTTTGAAATGTTTTGAAGTGAGAATACGAAATTTTAATACCAGAGTGAGTTAACAATGTATGAAAAATAGTTGTGTAATTTTTAAAGTAATAATAAGCACAGTTTTTGATATGTTTTGAAGTGAGAATACGAAATTTTAATACCAGAGTGAGTTAACAATGTATGAAAAATAGTTGTGTAATTTTTAAAGTAAAAAAAAACATTGTTTTGAAATGTTTTGAAGTGAGAATACGAAATTTTAATACCAGAGGGAGTTAACAATGTATGAAAAATAGTTGTGTAATTTTTAAAGTAATAATAAGCACAGTTTTTGATATGTTTTGAAGTGAGAATACGAAATTTTAATACCAGAGGGAGTTAACAATGTATGAAAAATAGTTGTGTAATTTTTAAAGTAATAATAAGCACAGTTTTTGATATGTTTTGAAGTGAGAATACGAAATTTTAATACCAGAGTGAGTTAACAATGTATGAAAAATAGTTGTGTAATTTTTAAAGTAAAAAAAAACATTGTTTTGAAATGTTTTGAAGTGAGAATACGAAATTTTAATACCAGAGTGAGTTAACAATGTATGAAAAATAGTTGTGTAATTTTTAAAGTAATAATAAGCACAGTTTTTGATATGTTTTGAAGTGAGAATACGAAATTTTAATACCAGAGTGAGTTAACAATGTATGAAAAATAGTTGTGTAATTTTTAAAGTAAAAAAAAACATTGTTTTGAAATGTTTTGAAGTGAGAATACGAAATTTTAATACCAGAGGGAGTTAACAATGTATGAAAAATAGTTGTGTAATTTTTAAAGTAATAATAAGCACAGTTTTTGATATGTTTTGAAGTGAGAATACGAAATTTTAATACCAGAGTGAGTTAACAATGTATGAAAAATAGTTGTGTAATTTTTAAAGTAAAAAAAAACATTGTTTTGAAATGTTTTGAAGTGAGAATACGAAATTTTAATACCAGAGGGAGTTAACAATGTATGAAAAATAGTTGTGTAATTTTTAAAGTAAAAAAAAACATTGTTTTGAAATGTTTTGAAGTGAGAATACGAAATTTTAATACCAGAGTGAGTTAACAATGTATGAAAAATAGTTGTGTAATTTTTAAAGTAATAATAAGCACAGTTTTTGATATGTTTTGAAGTGAGAATACGAAATTTTAATACCAGAGTGAGTTAACAATGTATGAAAAATAGTTGTGTAATTTTTAAAGTAATAATAAGCACAGTTTTTGATATGTTTTGAAGTGAGAATACGAAATTTTAATACCAGAGTGAGTTAACAATGTATGAAAAATAGTTGTGTAATTTTTAAAGTAAAAAAAAACATTGTTTTGAAATGTTTTGAAGTGAGAATACGAAATTTTAATACCAGAGGGAGTTAACAATGTATGAAAAATAGTTGTGTAATTTTTAAAGTAATAATAAGCACAGTTTTTGATATGTTTTGAAGTGAGAATACGAAATTTTAATACCAGAGTGAGTTAACAATGTATGAAAAATAGTTGTGTAATTTTTAAAGTAATAATAAGCACAGTTTTTGATATGTTTTGAAGTGAGAATACGAAATTTTAATACCAGAGTGAGTTAACAATGTATGAAAAATAGTTGTGTAATTTTTAAAGTAAAAAAAAACATTGTTTTGAAATGTTTTGAAGTGAGAATACGAAATTTTAATACCAGAGGGAGTTAACAATGTATGAAAAATAGTTGTGTAATTTTTAAAGTAATAATAAGCACAGTTTTTGATATGTTTTGAAGTGAGAATACGAAATTTTAATACCAGAGTGAGTTAACAATGTATGAAAAATAGTTGTGTAATTTTTAAAGTAAAAAAAAACATTGTTTTGAAATGTTTTGAAGTGAGAATACGAAATTTTAATACCAGAGGGAGTTAACAATGTATGAAAAATAGTTGTGTAATTTTTAAAGTAATAATAAGCACAGTTTTTGATATGTTTTGAAGTGAGAATACGAAATTTTAATACCAGAGTGAGTTAACAATGTATGAAAAATAGTTGTGTAATTTTTAAAGTAATAATAAGCACAGTTTTTGATATGTTTTGAAGTGAGAATACGAAATTTTAATACCAGAGTGAGTTAACAATGTATGAAAAATAGTTGTGTAATTTTTAAAGTAAAAAAAAACATTGTTTTGAAATGTTTTGAAGTGAGAATACGAAATTTTAATACCAGAGTGAGTTAACAATGTATGAAAAATAGTTGTGTAATTTTTAAAGTAAAAAAAAACATTGTTTTGAAATGTTTTGAAGTGAGAATACGAAATTTTAATACCAGAGGGAGTTAACAATGTATGAAAAATAGTTGTGTAATTTTTAAAGTAATAATAAGCACAGTTTTTGATATGTTTTGAAGTGAGAATACGAAATTTTAATACCAGAGTGAGTTAACAATGTATGAAAAATAGTTGTATAATTTTTAAAGTAATAATAAGCACAGTTTTTGAAATGTTTTGAAGTGAGAATACGAAATTTTAATACCAGAGTGAGTTAACAATGTATGAAAAATAGTTGTGTAATTTTTAAAGTAATAATAAGCACAGTTTTTGATATGTTTTGAAGTGAGAATACGAAATTTTAATACCAGAGTGAGTTAACAATGTATGAAAAATAGTTGTGTAATTTTTAAAGTAATAATAAGCACAGTTTTTGATATGTTTTGAAGTGAGAATACGAAATTTTAATACCAGAGTGAGTTAACAATGTATGAAAAATAGTTGTGTAATTTTTAAAGTAATAATAAGCACAGTTTTTGATATGTTTTGAAGTGAGAATACGAAATTTTAATACCAGAGTGAGTTAACAATGTATGAAAAATAGTTGTGTAATTTTTAAAGTAATAATAAGCACAGTTTTTGAAATGTTTTGAAGTGAGAATACGAAATTTTAATACCAGAGTGAGTTAACAATGTATGAAAAATAGTTGTGTAATTTTTAAAGTAAAAAAAACATTGTTTTGAAATGTTTTGAAGTGAGAATACGAGATTTTAATACCAGAGTGAGTTAACATTGTATGAAAAATAGTTGTGTAATTTTTAAAGTAATAATAAGCACAGTTTTTGATATGTTTTGAAGTGAGAATACGAAATTTTAATACCAGAGTGAGTTAACAATGTATGAAAAATAGTTGTGTAATTTTTAAAGTAATAATAAGCACAGTTTTTGATATGTTTTGAAGTGAGAATACGAAATTTTAATACCAGAGTGAGTTAACAATGTATGAAAAATAGTTGTGTAATTTTTAAAGTAAAAAAAACATTGTTTTGAAATGTTTTGAAGTGAGAATACGAAATTTTAATACCAGAGTGAGTTAACAATGTATGAAAAATAGTTGTGTAATTTTTAAAGTAAAAAAAAACATTGTTTTGATATGTTTTGAAGTGAGAATACGAAATTTTAATACCAGAGTGAGTTAACAATGTATGAAAAATAGTTGTGTAATTTTTAAAGTAAAAAAAAACATTGTTTTGAAATGTTTTGAAGTGAGAATACGAAATTTTAATACCAGAGGGAGTTAACAATGTATGAAAAATAGTTGTGTAATTTTTAAAGTAATAATAAGCACAGTTTTTGATATGTTTTGAAGTGAGAATACGAAATTTTAATACCAGAGTGAGTTAACAATGTATGAAAAATAGTTGTGTAATTTTTAAAGTAATAATAAGCACAGTTTTTGATATGTTTTGAAGTGAGAATACGAAATTTTAATACCAGAGTGAGTTAACAATGTATGAAAAATAGTTGTGTAATTTTTAAAGTAATAATAAGCACAGTTTTTGATATGTTTTGAAGTGAGAATACGAAATTTTAATACCAGAGTGAGTTAACAATGTATGAAAAATAGTTGTGTAATTTTTAAAGTAAAAAAAAACATTGTTTTGAAATGTTTTGAAGTGAGAATACGAGATTTTAATACCAGAGGGAGTTAACAATGTATGAAAAATAGTTGTGTAATTTTTAAAGTAAAAAAAAACATTGTTTTGAAATGTTTTGAAGTGAGAATACGAAATTTTAATACCAGAGTGAGTTAACAATGTATGAAAAATAGTTGTGTAATTTTTAAAGTAATAATAAGCACAGTTTTTGATATGTTTTGAAGTGAGAATACGAAATTTTAATACCAGAGTGAGTTAACAATGTATGAAAAATAGTTGTGTAATTTTTAAAGTAATAATAAGCACAGTTTTTGATATGTTTTGAAGTGAGAATACGAAATTTTAATACCAGAGTGAGTTAACAATGTATGAAAAATAGTTGTGTAATTTTTAAAGTAATAATAAGCACAGTTTTTGAAATGTTTTGAAGTGAGAATACGAAATTTTAATACCAGAGTGAGTTAACAATGTATGAAAAATAGTTGTGTAATTTTTAAAGTAATAATAAGCACAGTTTTTGATATGTTTTGAAGTGAGAATACGAAATTTTAATACCAGAGTGAGTTAACAATGTATGAAAAATAGTTGTGTAATTTTTAAAGTAATAATAAGCACAGTTTTTGATATGTTTTGAAGTGAGAATACGAGATTTTAATACCAGAGTGAGTTAACAATGTATGAAAAATAGTTGTGTAATTTTTAAAGTAATAATAAGCACAGTTTTTGATATGTTTTGAAGTGAGAATACGAAATTTTAATACCAGAGGGAGTTAACAATGTATGAAAAATAGTTGTGTAATTTTTAAAGTAAAAAAAAAACATTGTTTTGAAATAATTTGAAGTGAGAATACGAAATTTTAATACCAGAGTGAGTTAACAATGTATGAAAAATAGTTGTGTAATTTTTAAAGTAAAAAAAACATTGTTTTGAAATGTTTTGAAGTGAGAATACGAGATTTTAATACCAGAGTGAGTTAACAATGTATGAAAAATAGTTGTGTAATTTTTAAAGTAAAAAAAAACATTGTTTTGAAATGTTTTGAAGTGAGAATACGAGATTTTAATACCAGAGTGAGTTAACAATGTATGAAAAATAGTTGTGTAATTTTTAAAGTAATAATAAGCACAGTTTTTGATATGTTTTGAAGTGAGAATACGAAATTTTAATACCAGAGTGAGTTAACAATGTATGAAAAATAGTTGTGTAATTTTTAAAGTAATAATAAGCACAGTTTTTGAAATGTTTTGAAGTGAGAATACGAAATTTTAATACCAGAGTGAGTTAACAATGTATGAAAAATAGTTGTGTAATTTTTAAAGTAAAAAAAAAACATTGTTTTGAAATGTTTTGAAGTGAGAATACGAAATTTTAATACCAGAGTGAGTTAACAATGTATGAAAAATAGTTGTGTAATTTTTAAAGTAAAAAAAAACATTGTTTTGAAATGTTTTGAAGTGAGAATACGAGATTTTAATACCAGAGTGAGTTAACAATGTATGAAAAATAGTTGTGTAATTTTTAAAGTAATAATAAGCACAGTTTTTGATATGTTTTGAAGTGAGAATACGAAATTTTAATACCAGAGTGAGTTAACAATGTATGAAAAATAGTTGTGTAATTTTTAAAGTAATAATAAGCACAGTTTTTGAAATGTTTTGAAGTGAGAATACGAAATTTTAATACCAGAGTGAGTTAACAATGTATGAAAAATAGTTGTGTAATTTTTAAAGTAAAAAAAAACATTGTTTTGAAATGTTTTGAAGTGAGAATACGAGATTTTAATACCAGAGTGAGTTAACAATGTATGAAAAATAGTTGTGTAATTTTTAAAGTAATAATAAGCACAGTTTTTGATATGTTTTGAAGTGAGAATACGAGATTTTAATACCAGAGTGAGTTAACAATGTATGAAAAATAGTTGTGTAATTTTTAAAGTAATAATAAGCACAGTTTTTGATATGTTTTGAAGTGAGAATACGAAATTTTAATACCAGAGTGAGTTAACAATGTATGAAAAATAGTTGTGTAATTTTTAAAGTAAAAAAAAACATTGTTTTGAAATGTTTTGAAGTGAGAATACGAGATTTTAATACCAGAGGGAGTTAACAATGTATGAAAAATAGTTGTGTAATTTTTAAAGTAATAATAAGCACAGTTTTTGAAATGTTTTGAAGTGAGAATACGAGATTTTAATACCAGAGTGAGTTAACAATGTATGAAAAATAGTTGTGTAATTTTTAAAGTAATAATAAGCACAGTTTTTGATATGTTTTGAAGTGAGAATACGAAATTTTAATACCAGAGTGAGTTAACAATGTATGAAAAATAGTTGTGTAATTTTTAAAGTAAAAAAAAACATTGTTTTTGATATGTTTTGAAGTGAGAATACGAAATTTTAATACCAGAGTGAGTTAACAATGTATGAAAAATAGTTGTGTAATTTTTAAAGTAATAATAAGCACAGTTTTTGATATGTTTTGAAGTGAGAATACGAGATTTTAATACCAGAGTGAGTTAACAATGTATGAAAAATAGTTGTGTAATTTTTAAAGTAAAAAAAAACATTGTTTTGAAATGTTTTGAAGTGAGAATACGAGATTTTAATACCAGAGTGAGTTAACAATGTATGAAAAATAGTTGTGTAATTTTTAAAGTAATAATAAGCACAGTTTTTGATATGTTTTGAAGTGAGAATACGAAATTTTAATACCAGAGGGAGTTAACAATGTATGAAAAATAGTTGTGTAATTTTTAAAGTAAAAAAAAACATTGTTTTGAAATGTTTTGAAGTGAGAATACGAAATTTTAATACCAGAGTGAGTTAACAATGTATGAAAAATAGTTGTGTAATTTTTAAAGTAAAAAAAAACATTGTTTTGAAATGTTTTGAAGTGAGAATACGAAATTTTAATACCAGAGTGAGTTAACAATGTATGAAAAATAGTTGTGTAATTTTTAAAGTAAAAAAAAACATTGTTTTGATATGTTTTGAAGTGAGAATACGAGATTTTAATACCAGAGTGAGTTAACAATGTATGAAAAATAGTTGTGTAATTTTTAAAGTAATAATAAGCACAGTTTTTGATATGTTTTGAAGTGAGAATACGAAATTTTAATACCAGAGTGAGTTAACAATGTATGAAAAATAGTTGTGTAATTTTTAAAGTAATAATAAGCACAGTTTTTGATATGTTTTGAAGTGAGAATACGAAATTTTAATACCAGAGTGAGTTAACAATGTATGAAAAATAGTTGTGTAATTTTTAAAGTAATAATAAGCACAGTTTTTGATATGTTTTGAAGTGAGAATACGAAATTTTAATACCAGAGTGAGTTAACAATGTATGAAAAATAGTTGTGTAATTTTTAAAGTAATAATAAGCACAGTTTTTGATATGTTTTGAAGTGAGAATACGAGATTTTAATACCAGAGTGAGTTAACAATGTATGAAAAATAGTTGTGTAATTTTTAAAGTAATAATAAGCACAGTTTTTGATATGTTTTGAAGTGAGAATACGAAATTTTAATACCAGAGGGAGTTAACAATGTATGAAAAATAGTTGTGTAATTTTTAAAGTAATAATAAGCACAGTTTTTGATATGTTTTGAAGTGAGAATACGAAATTTTAATACCAGAGTGAGTTAACAATGTATGAAAAATAGTTGTGTAATTTTTAAAGTAATAATAAGCACAGTTTTTGATATGTTTTGAAGTGAGAATACGAGATTTTAATACCAGAGTGAGTTAACAATGTATGAAAAATAGTTGTGTAATTTTTAAAGTAAAAAAAAACATTGTTTTGAAATGTTTTGAAGTGAGAATACGAGATTTTAATACCAGAGTGAGTTAACAATGTATGAAAAATAGTTGTGTAATTTTTAAAGTAATAATAAGCACAGTTTTTGATATGTTTTGAAGTGAGAATACGAAATTTTAATACCAGAGTGAGTTAACAATGTATGAAAAATAGTTGTGTAATTTTTAAAGTAATAATAAGCACAGTTTTTGATATGTTTTGAAGTGAGAATACGAGATTTTAATACCAGAGTGAGTTAACAATGTATGAAAAATAGTTGTGTAATTTTTAAAGTAAAAAAAAACATTGTTTTGATATGTTTTGAAGTGAGAATACGAAATTTTAATACCAGAGTGAGTTAACAATGTATGAAAAATAGTTGTGTAATTTTTAAAGTAAAAAAAAACATTGTTTTGAAATGTTTTGAAGTGAGAATACGAGATTTTAATACCAGAGTGAGTTAACAATGTATGAAAAATAGTTGTGTAATTTTTAAAGTAAAAAAAAACATTGTTTTGAAATGTTTTGAAGTGAGAATACGAAATTTTAATACCAGAGTGAGTTAACAATGTATGAAAAATAGTTGTGTAATTTTTAAAGTAATAATAAGCACAGTTTTTGATATGTTTTGAAGTGAGAATACGAGATTTTAATACCAGAGTGAGTTAACAATGTATGAAAAATAGTTGTGTAATTTTTAAAGTAATAATAAGCACAGTTTTTGATATGTTTTGAAGTGAGAATACGAAATTTTAATACCAGAGGGAGTTAACAATGTATGAAAAATAGTTGTGTAATTTTTAAAGTAAAAAAAAACATTGTTTTGAAATGTTTTGAAGTGAGAATACGAGATTTTAATACCAGAGTGAGTTAACAATGTATGAAAAATAGTTGTGTAATTTTTAAAGTAAAAAAAAAACATTGTTTTGAAATGTTTTGAAGTGAGAATACGAAATTTTAATACCAGAGTGAGTTAACAATGTATGAAAAATAGTTGTGTAATTTTTAAAGTAATAATAAGCACAGTTTTTGATATGTTTTGAAGTGAGAATACGAAATTTTAATACCAGAGTGAGTTAACAATGTATGAAAAATAGTTGTGTAATTTTTAAAGTAATAATAAGCACAGTTTTTGATATGTTTTGAAGTGAGAATACGAAATTTTAATACCAGAGTGAGTTAACAATGTATGAAAAATAGTTGTGTAATTTTTAAAGTAATAATAAGCACAGTTTTTGATATGTTTTGAAGTGAGAATACGAAATTTTAATACCAGAGTGAGTTAACAATGTATGAAAAATAGTTGTGTAATTTTTAAAGTAATAATAAGCACAGTTTTTGATATGTTTTGAAGTGAGAATACGAGATTTTAATACCAGAGTGAGTTAACAATGTATGAAAAATAGTTGTGTAATTTTTAAAGTAAAAAAAAACATTGTTTTGAAATGTTTTGAAGTGAGAATACGAGATTTTAATACCAGAGTGAGTTAACAATGTATGAAAAATAGTTGTGTAATTTTTAAAGTAATAATAAGCACAGTTTTTGATATGTTTTGAAGTGAGAATACGAGATTTTAATACCAGAGTGAGTTAACAATGTATGAAAAATAGTTGTGTAATTTTTAAAGTAATAATAAGCACAGTTTTTGATATGTTTTGAAGTGAGAATACGAAATTTTAATACCAGAGTGAGTTAACAATGTATGAAAAATAGTTGTGTAATTTTTAAAGTAAAAAAAAACATTGTTTTGAAATGTTTTGAAGTGAGAATACGAGATTTTAATACCAGAGGGAGTTAACAATGTATGAAAAATAGTTGTGTAATTTTTAAAGTAATAATAAGCACAGTTTTTGATATGTTTTGAAGTGAGAATACGAGATTTTAATACCAGAGTGAGTTAACA